>APFE030069093.1:0-51917 GCA_000404065.3 Pinus taeda | reverse complement strand
TCCACATCTCATGGGCATTGCTCTTTCCTCTCACATGAGGAATGCAATGGTCTTTGACTCCGTCTAGAATCAGCGTCTTACCCTTCTTGTTCTTTTTATTATACTCGGCCAACTGAGTAGCATCAGTAGGCACAACAACAGGGTTTTGTGTGGTATGCACCATGATATTCCAGATTTTTGCCTCCTCAAAGATACTCTGCATTCTCTCCTTCCAAACGCTGTAATTTTTATGCCCATCCAGCCTATCCTCCACCCTCAATCCCAATGACATCCTGTTGTCCTAAAACTGAAAAATAGCACTGCTGTAGTAAAGATAAAACTGTTGTTTGTGAAAAATCAGCTTGTTAGAATTTTCCGAGTGAAAAATCAGCAAGCTATAATTTTCCTCCTTGCTGTCCCAAACTGCACTTTAGCACTCAAGCTCTGATACCATGTAGAAATTTCTCATTTCCCACCCTGGTTTTCAGTTTCACCTTATTTCTCCCACATAGTTAAATGCCCTTTCCCATATCCATACATTCAACAACTGAAAAATAATTTTTTGCTGAAAACACAAATTCTAGAAATTTTACAGAACGCTGGAAAATACAGAAATAAAAAATCACCAGGTACAAACAGTCTTTTAACACATTTGAACACACAGTGATTTTTGGTCAATGTGACCCTAGAAAAACCCCCTACAACTCTTGGGGAAAACCAGTTCGAGAGCTCTTCTTTATTTCTGAAAATGTTTTTTTACAGTGAGAAATATTCAACAAAAAATCAGCAAGCAAATTTACAACTTATCTCTTTTCCCGTGTCTCACAGCAAACTGGAAATTACAGCAAACAGGATAGCAATAAATGTTGTACGGCCTCCTCGATTTTCATGCCCACTTTTAGCCTTAAATGCTGTTGTACGACCTGCATTAAATGCATTGTATGGACCTCGATTTGCATGCAGAAAAAACAGCAAACTGCTCATCGATTTCTATGCAAACCACTCCTCGATTTCTGTGCAAACCAGCTGTACAGATTTCTAGAAAATCGTGCCAAAATCAGCCTTTCACTGTGTGCTAAATCAGCGGTACAAATCTTCTCAACTGCTGCCTTGGAATGTGTGCTAAGCTGCTGTCTCCTTCTCCTCCTTGTCCAGAAATCTCCCTTGCTCTCTTGCTCTCCTTCTCTCAATCTGTTCATGAAATAATGAATGACCTTTTGCCTCATTTTCCTCCTTTAATCTAATCCTAAGTGACTTTTAGGTAACCTCTAAATCCAATGGCTGAAATAGATTGAGATCTAGGGCTGAGATTAAATGTTCATTTAAATCCCACTTTTTATTTTTTAACTCACCCCACTTTAATAAAGACCCACTTAGTCATTTATTTCCAAAGTCATTTTTCCTTTCTAATTTTATATTAACTTTATTAAAGTCACTTTAAAATTAGACTTAGTAACTTTATCACTTAAAGTCACTTTTAAATTAGATTTAACTTTATAAAAATTATAAAGTTACTTTAGGAGAAAAATTAAATTCTTTTGGACACTTTTCCCTAGGCCAAAGATCAAAGCCTTAGGGAACCACCTGTCCTCCGGTACCAAATTTCAACAAGTGTTGACTTTTGTTATATTTGTATTATGATATTTTCTCTCTCTCTCTCTCTATTGAACTATTGAATAATGTTATGAATATAATTCGTAACAAGTAAATAAATAAAATAAATGTAAATATTAAATAATCAAAAATTGATTATGTTAAATAGTCATTAAGTTAAGTGAAAAGGCATGTCTAAAAGACATGCCTAATCATGAAAGGTCACCTGCTTAAAAGCAGGGCCTCATTGTAACATTCAAATCACTTATACATTTTTATATATAATAGATTATTGTTATCAAATACCTCTTGTGTATTTTTACATTTAAGTCAACAAGCTATCGGTTTTTATGCTTCAGTGGTATCAGAGCCATGGTGCACAATATAATGATGCGAGTCTTTTAACGGTGTTCGCAACACAATGTGCCATTACATTCACGTCCTGATTGCATTGAGCAGTTTAGTAAAATTCAAGAAGCATTTCAGCATTTAGAAAAATCATGTGCAGAAGTTAAAGCATGTCGAAAGGAAATCGATAATAAGGAAAATGATCTAGATGAGGATTCAAATAAAGCTAATCTTGATGTGAATGAGGATGATCTAGATCAAGATAATGATTCCGATGAAGCTGATATAGATCAAAAAAAATTTGATCAGAATGATGATAATGTTGAAGATGAAGGTGTTGCAAAAAATAAAAAGGATGATGATCCAAAAAGAAATGATAATGATGACATTCCAAGCTTAGGAGCAATTGTTAAAAAAAATGTGGCAGACACTTCAATGGAGGTTGATATGCCAGAAAAAATCCACAACGCCCCAGGAAGCATCTTAAAGAGTTCTGATATAAGCAGTGGTAAGAAGGAACCAGATCTCAAGCCTGACAACGATGAGAGGCCTCTGTGGGTGTGCTCTGACGAGACAATTTTTTCTTGAAATCTCCTCTGAATTCTACAAGCCGGCCTATGAATTTTGCATAGCAATTGCATAGCCAGAGAGCATGCTACAACAATTTCACAAATATAAAATCATGAGAGCGTCTTTGTATGGCGTGGCTTCCGCGGGGTTGGATTCAAGAAGAATTATGAAGGTCCTCAACCTGTTGTGCAAAAGCGAGCTTCCCGAGGATGTTATTAGATCAATTTGAAGAAACACCGTAAACGTGGGGAAACTAAAACTGTGCTTGAAGGAAGGCAGTGTGATTCTGGAGGGCGACACAACACACGATGTTTCCACCATTCTCAGACAGCCTAATGTCAAAAGTGTCGTAGAAGCTCAACTGAGTGCTAAGAGTCTCCAGATCGATTCGACTAAATCGGTGCAAGTGAGGCAAAAGTGCAGAGAAATCAGTTATCCTCTTGTTGAAGAATACGACTACAAGAATAATACTACTTGCTCCACTCTGGATATAAAGCTCAACCACAAGGCGGTGCTTCGGCCTTATCAAAAACGGAGCATGGACAAGATGTTCGTGAAAGGAAAAGCGAGGTCGAGCGTGATCGTGCTACCCTGTGGTGCAAGAAAGTCTCTGACAGGAGTCTATGCCACAGTCTGGTTGGGGAAATTGGTTATGTGCTTTGCAAACACAAGTGTATCAATTGAGCAGTGGGTATACCAGTTCAAGCAGTGGAGCACTCTGCCGAACAGGCGAATCCAAGGGGTGACAAGAGATAGCAAGGCCTCAGACGTCAACCCAAGGGCCGACATCATCGTCACCACATACAGCATGTATGGTTACACCAGTCACTGCTCCAAGGACTCGGAGGCCATAATGAAGGCCATCGAGGGCAAGTTACGGGGTCTAGTTCTCATGAACGAGGTCCACGTTGTGGCCACTAAAAACTTTCATGAAGTTGTTGCACGCACCAAACCTCACTGCAAGCTCAGCGTCACAGCGACACTTCTCCGAGAGGACGAGACCATCAACGATCTAGAGTTCATCATTGGCCCCAAGCTGTACAAGGCGAATTGGCAGCACTTGGTTCAAGCAGGATACTTGGCAGATGTCAGCTGCTACGAGATCTTGTGCTCCATGCACAAGGATTTCCTCAGAGAATATCTACAGCTCTTTCTCTTCACTGGATGTGGGAAGGATGAAAAGCGCGCAGTCCAGCACATGCTCTATAGTGCCAACGCCTACAAGCTCATGGCCTGTGAATATCTCATCAAATTCCACGAGTCGCGCAACGATAAGATCATCGTCTTCTCGGATAATCTGTTCGCCCTAGAAAAAATGGCATCATGCTGAAAAGACACATGATTCAGGGTGACACCTTGCACGATGAGAGGCTAGAGGGCCTCGACATGTTCAAAAAGGCCCTGGGTGGCTTCACAGTCTTTCTTTCCAAAGTGGGAGATACCTCTCTTGATCTTCCAGAGGCATCAATGGTCATAAAGATCTCATCTCAGGGCGCCTCCAAGAGGCAAAATGCGCAACGTTTGGGTCGTGTGTTGCATCCCAAAATCATGTCAGCCCTGTCCGTAGTTCTTCACTCCTGCACCGACAACAAGATCGCACGCAGCATCATTAAAGACCAAGTGTCAAACGACATGCTCCAACGGTTGGTGTCTTTTCGTTTGGGCATATAAGCTTAAGCCATCCAATTAAGCATATAATCATAATCGATTCAAATAGCTGCGTATAACTAAATATAACTTAAGTACAATCTATTAATTAATTCATATAAATTAATTAATTAATTTATATCATTTAATTAATAAAATGTAAAATTTAATCATTTAAAAAATATCTTATTAAAAAAAATCTTAATTAAGATTAAACAATAAAGATATAACAAAAAAAATCTTTTATAAAAAAATATAAAAATAATAAAATAAAATAAAAAAATAAAATTAAACTTATTAAAAAATTATTATTAAAAAAAAAAAAAAAAAAAATCCCAAGGAAATATCACTGATGACTCATGAGCTATAAGACGAAGAAAACCCACAGCATTAAAGCTTTGAGGACAAAGCTTCTGAAGAAAAGGGCTATGTTATGAATATAATTCATAACAAGTAAATAAATAAAATAAATGTAAATATTAAATAATCAAAAATTGATTATGTTAAATAGTCATTAAGTGAAAAGGCATGTCTTTAGTCATTAAGTGAAAAGGCATGTCTAAAAGACATGCCTAATCATGAAAGGCGCCTCATTGTAACATTCATATCACTTATACATTTTTATATATAATAAATTACTGTTATCAAATACCTCTTGTGTATTATTACATTCAAGCCTCCAAGCTATCGGTTTTTATGCTTCAAAGAACATATAAGAGGAATTGATCAAGGGTTTCCCCACATTGGGGTTTGTCCCTGGCTAGCGTCACATCTTGTGTCCTCTTGTCTTGGCTTGTCTTTTGCGATCTATGTTTATGTTCTATCTGCAATTTACTTTAATGCTGATGTGATTGCTAATCTGGAAAAGATATTGAGCTAACTATGAAAATTGAAATAAATTGCTCTAAGCATAGAACATAGCTAAATTTAACATGGTATCGGAGCTGAGATGAAGATAAAGCCCAAGCAAGAGTGAAAGAGAAATCGCCGAAGACAGTTGGGAAAGGACAAAAGGATCAATGGATTTCTCATCCCTCTTCAAATTCACCAAGGGTGAAGTCGAAGCAGAGAACATTATCAGAATGGCGCAACGGAAGCTTCTAATGACCTAAAGATCACTTCAATGGGAAATCCAATCAAAGGGTGGATGGAAAAGCAGATGCCTTGGGTGTAATAAGTTCAGCCATTATGCGAACGAGTCCCTGAAGTAGGGACACATCACTTGCTGATGATAACAATCATTCCAGGGACATCTTCAATGATCGGAGGAATGACAGGTAATGCAAGTCACCAAGGAAACGATCGACTCTTCAAAGAAAGCAAGGAACCCCATGTATGAAGAATCAAATGTTGTTTCTGATAAGATAAAGATGTGTTATCTTGTATTGGCCCTCTCCTTCAGACTCTTTGGGAATCTGGCTTATTGATTGTAGTACTTCAAAGCACTTCAACGGATAGAAGGGTGCTCTCTCTAATTTGGTAGAGATGGAAACAATCGTGGGATTATACTTGGAGTCGATGCCACCTATCCCGGAAAGGGTGTAGGGAATGTTACCCCTCAGCAATGGAAGTCAAAGGTTTCAAGGTGGCATTCATCGATGGAAAGGTACGTGTTTGAAAATGGAATTTTCAAAGATGCTTTTGAGTTCAGGGTTGGCAGTTTGTATCAAGTTGCAGGATGGTCCATTGGGGACCATGTCAATTGTCACATCTCATATATAGCATCGGAGGTCTACTTATTATGAAGACCTACCCGATGTGAGTCAGATGGTGACAAGGATGCCCAAATTCAAAAGGAGCATGAAGGTACATGTTTGAGATGTACCGAAGGAAAATCTTACAAGGGAAACATTCCCCTCATGTAGCAGGTCCACAGATTTGGAACAACCCGAGGGGTTTGAGATTCATGATTGGGAATCTCATGTATGCAGGTGGAAGAAAGCCCTTTATGGCTTGAAGCAAAACACCCTAGGCATAGTATGAGAGGATTGATAGATGTCTAATGAAGCTGAGATTCACTAGGAGGGAAGCCGATCCAAACCTTTGCTTAAACGTTGTGAATGACAGACCTCTCATACCAACACCTTCTAAGGATGACCTCTTTCTGATAGGTGCAGACCCTCTCATTTGCAGAAGTAAGAGGGAGTTGGATTCCAGATTTGGAATGGTAAACTGCAAGCCCGTGACTACCTCGATGGAGCTTAACTTTCAGAAGTTATGTGGTAGTAATGCCAAACCAGATTTAGGAAATGCCTCTAAGTTTCATTAACTCATTCGCATTGATGTTCTTGGTGAACCTCCGTCCGGACATATGTTTTGCAGTTAGCATGATGAGCTCATATATGGTTGAGCCTCACTAGATTGGTGCCAAGAATCTTCTGAGATATTTTCGAGGCATGGATTGAGATACACTGCCAGAAATGTGACGCTGCATGATTATTCGAACGCTGACTAGGCAAGCAGTGTGGAGGATCGCAAGAGCACTTCTGAGTGCTGGTTCTCTTTGGGTTATGCTTCGATATCCTGCATGAGCAGGAAGCAAAAGACAGTTGCTTTGAGCACCGCTGAGACCGAATACATAGGAAGTTGCCTGGTTGTCGAAGCTCTTCAGTGAGTTGTTTGTACACATCATGGATACCACCGTGATCTTCTATGTCAACTAGGGAGGGATTCGATCGTTGAGGAATCTCATATTCTATGATTTCTCCAGCATATAGGCATCAGATACTACCTTATCTAGGATATGGTATGTCGATGAGCGAGGAGGCTCCATCGCATTGAGACTGATGTACAAGTCGCACACATTCTGTCGACGCCCCGGGGAAAGGTCAAATTTGTGACTTTCCCAAACGACTTGGAGTTGTTGAGAGACCCTCTTATGAGGGTCCTACATGATGCATGCATTGAGCTCTGGGAGCTCTAAGGGGCTTGGGGTACTTCTTGGAGCAACCAAGCAACCATTGGGCGACTCACCCTCCCCTAATGGTGCGTTGTGTACAAGGTGAACGGTTCAACCTTCCCCTGTGATACCCCATGGCGACTTACGAACAGGATGAGTGGTTCTCTTGTCGAGGCACCCTACCCATGCAGTCTAGGACTCATGGGAAGTACCTCTCATCTAGCCAATGAGTAGGGAAATGAGGTTAGGGACCATAGTAGTACTATCGATGGACGCATTGTTGTATCTACCATACTCCCTATGCTAGGATGACCTCCATTGATCTGGGATCAATATGAGTGGTTTGAGACACTCTCTTGTGATATTGATTTGGGATCAATGAAACTGACTTCAAGTCAGTAAGAGTGACATAACTCACTCTCTTTTGGAACTAATCTGGGATCAGTAAGAGTGGTATGACACACTCTCTTCATATGGAACTGACTTCGGGTCAGTAGAGAATGGTATGAGACATTCTCGATCAATTATTCTTCTTCATGGTTCAGCAGAGCAAAGTAGGGAAGAGCAGTGCAAGGCACTGATGGCAGAGATAGTACAATCGGACAGATGGATCAGCTGATGGAGTTCTCCCTAGTTGAGAGGGAGTGTTAAATTTGACAACTAGGGCCAAACTCCATGTGGGTCATTTTATTTACGATAGCTAATATTTTTCTTGGATCCCTCTCATCAAGAGGCGTAGGATTGATCTAAAGATCATTCGATTCTGATAAGTATTCATGGAGCTATGAATTTATTTGTGTTATAAGACAATTTCAAGGTCAACTAGCAACTAAATAACACCCACATGCGCTCAACGTTTTAGTATAAAAAGCGCTGACTTGATTGTCACTTCAACACACACTTCACTCTTGATTTCTCTCCACTTGTTTTGAGTTTTAGTGGAAGAGAGATCAAGGAGTGGAAGCCCTAGACATTGGAGGAAAGGAGGTTGCCCTAGCCGCAACAAAGAAGACAGGTCAGCGAAGCTATGGAAGGGATCTACGTTGACCTAAAGGAGCTCATGGAAGAAGTTTAACACATCTATGGAGGAGGCCTTAACAAGACCTAGCCGCAGTCCTAAAGCAGCCCTAACACTATCCTAAATCTGCCCTAACCACAGGTCTGCCCAACCCTAACCGCAGGTCTGTTCAAGCCCTAGACGCAGGTCTATTGAGGTGTCTTGGGTGCAAGAAAGGGCAACATATGATGCTACAAGACGAGGCCAAGGCAGCGAGGGACTTAAGGTCTGGTTCAAGGCTAATCGAGCTATTGTTAGAGAGCCGAGGAGCTGAGCTTGGAGGCCAAGTTGAAGAAGGGTGATCACAGGGCTATTTGGGGCAGCAAAAGGGTAAGGGAAGCTAGTTTTGAGTGGGTTGTAGGCGACAGCATGGGATTGTGGTAGGCCGCAGTCCTAACCACCTCAAAACAAGGACAACGTGGAGAGGCTAAGGGCTCAAACATGCCCAGAACAATAGCGTGCTAGGGAGGAGTTTCATGAGGATGTGTCGCAGTTTTCCTGTGGGTTGTTCAAGGATTGTGTGAGGAGTTTAGGGCTGCCCTAGTGCCCTAACCAGAACAGCCACGAACAGCAGTATACAAACATATTTGGAGCAGTGTTTGTATGGTGTGTTGGCAGCGAGATACATGGGACAACAAGGTCACTTGGTGGCGAAAGCAATAGGACAGCAATCAATGACATCGTGCAGCAAGGCTACAATGGGACAACAGCAATAGCATAATTGTTGCAAACTCATTAGGACAATAGCAAGGTGCAGCATGCCAGATGGGACAACTAGGCAATGGTGCTTGTTGGACCATAGCAAATGGGACAGCAGTATGCCAAACATGAAATGGCAATATCATTAACAGTGGGACAACAGTATGCCACATGGGCCAACAGTGGCTAGCACGGTGCAGCTATGGCACATGGAATAGTTATGGCAACATGGTGCAACAATGACACATGGGACAATAGTGGCACCATAAGGTGCAGCAGTATAATATGTGCAACATGGTTATGAGGTCCAGCATAGTCATGATGAGGGCAGCATAAGGGGCAGCAGTATGATGTATACAGCATGGTTATGAGGTCCAGCATAGTGATGATGAGTGCAGCATGGTGCAACACAATGTAGTACAGCAGGATGATGAGGTGCATCACAATGATAGGTGTAGCATGGTGATGGAGTCACCCTCGAGAATCAGTTGAAGCAGCATGTCTTCAACTGAGTTCAGCGACCTCATGTATCATCCTCTTAGAGATGATCTATGCTCTTATTTAGATAAGTCAAAGTGTTGACTTCTGTTGTATATGTACTATCTCTCTCTCTCTGTTGAACTATTGAAGAACATATAAGAAGAATTGGTCAAGGGTTTCCCCACATTGGGTTTGTCCCTTGCTAGCGCCACATCTTGTGTCCTCTTGTCTTGGCTTGTCTTCTGCGATCTATGTTTATGTTCTATCTGCAATTTACTTTAACGCTGATGTGATTACTAATCTGGAAAAGATATTGAGCTCACTATGAAAATTGAAATAAATTGCTCTAAGCATAGAACATACCTAAATTTAACACTCCAAATGTATTTTTCTTCTTGTTTAGCACAGAAATCGATGTGATGTGATAAGTGAGTGAATGATGTGATATATATATAGTTGTCCAGGAGGGTTGAATAGCTGCCACATAGGCCGACATGTCAAGGAGGGCCAACTTCGTCTTTGTTTGACATTTTGACTCAAAATAAAAATTATTTTTCTTTTCTTACAAAAGTCCAAATGGGACTTGAATGAAATACATTTTTCTTTTTCACTCATAATAAATTCTTTTTTACTCTTTTGACTCTATAAGCATGAAGAAGATGCTTTGACCAAAAATAAAATAATAATAATAATAATGAACATAATAATATTTTTATGACGAAATTACATTACATTATGAAGACCGATACTAGTTACAATTTCAACACTACAGAGGAGTAGGTGGCAAATGTTCTCACTAAGCCTCTAGTGAAAGGGAAGTTTGTGAAGTACCGAGATAAGTTGGGGGTGGTGGAAAATCCATTCCTTGCTAAGGGGGAGTGTTGATGTGAGTGGTAGCTTCAAAAGGTCTTCTACATAGGGTTGGTGTCTTAGCATGTAGAAGACATTATGTGTCTCTTCTAGTGATTTATGACTTCTTTCCTAAGTCTAACTTAAGAAAAGTATAACAACTAAAATCATTTAATTATTGTGGACTATTAAGACATTTTCAAAGGATAAATAATTTAATTATTTAAGTCATTTACATATAATCTTAATCGTGTATCTCCAAGACGGTTTTAGAAGGGAGATTGGGGTTAGGGATTTGGACTCAATGAATATTATAAAGGAAGCCTAGTGAGAGGTGAAAATACACAAAGAGCACATGGTGTGTGAGCGAGTCATCATTCAGAGAAATCTGTTTTCTCTAAGTGTGAGTGGTTCAGTGGACCAATGCGTAAAGAAGGAGAAGTGCGAGTGGGTTTGTGCAAATCCAAGAGAGTCGAGTAGGAGGAGATTGCCGGGCTAAGTTGCCAGAGGGAGATTGAATTTATCTAGAGGATGTCGAGTTGCTAGAGGGCCAAGTTTTCCCTAGTGTGCATCAATGGCACATAAGGAGGGCGCAGGTAGAGTTGCTAACAGAGAAGTTGGGTCGAGTTCTCCAGGAAGATTTCATCAGAGGCTAATTTTCTTGAGTCTAAGTTGCCTTGGGGTGAATTCATTCTAAGGGAGTCATGTTACGAGTTCTGGGTTTTGTATCTTTCCTTATCCCTGTGAGTTGAAAAGCCCAGATTTTCTAGATAATGAAATAACGAAGAATTGTTGTGGGTGATTTTATTTTGCAATGTATCATTGATCTCTCTGTTTATTTTCACTGCATATATTTAATTCTAGAAGTTAAAATAGCAATGGTTTTATTTTTTTATGATTCAGTAATTATTTGGGTAAATAAATAAATTGTTGGGGATAAATTAAATTGCCATGGGAAAATAAATTTGGTTGGTATTAGAAATTTAACGAACCTAAAGGAAGAAAGAAAGATAAAAGGAAGCCAAAAGAACTTAGAACCATAACCACCAATCCCCAAGGGTTACCTGATGAGAAGTAAACAAATATCCAAATCAATGTAGTGTTGGTGGCATTTTGCATGTTTCAAAATCTTTAAATATCAATTTTTTATGTACACTTGAGGCTAGCAGAAACAACTTTGCAAAAGTGAAAGTAGCAACCATCATTGTGATCATTGCAATGGACAAAGGGTTAAGAGAGTTAAATATTTATGGTGATGAAAAACTAGTAGTACAATGGTTTAAGCGTTCGAGAACATAAGGATGTATTATAAAACTTCATGGGCAATTCCAACATCCAATAGGAAACTTTCATACCAGTGCAAATGGCAACTGGTGCAGGTTAGAGTTTCCTAAGTTGATGGTCGCTTTGCTCGTGCCTGTGTAACACAATGCGGTGTTGGGGGACGAGGTTGTCACCCCTTTTCTAGTCTGCTCAAGATGCGGTAGTGGCTTGTGGGTGGCGGTTTCTTTTTCCTCGGATTATCTCTTCTTTTTGAAGAGAGATTTTTTCTAGTTAGCTCTCTAAATACTTACTTGGGGGCTTGGGACATGCTAATTTGGCACCCTTGGAGTAGTGGGAGCATGGATGACCAGGGCGTGGTTGACTAGGACTCGGTGACCCCTTTTTAAAGGGGCCTATTTTTGTCCGCTCTGGTGGTTATGGTCCCTATGGGGAGGAATACAGTTCTTACATTAGGAATCTTAAAAGGAAGGTTCCACCCTCTAGTGGGTTTTCTTGGTCAAAGGAACGTCTACTTTCTAGAGTCTCTTAGTATTCCAACGTCAGGGGTCAAAAGTCTTTGTTGTTGGTGTCCCATGTAAATCATTTCTTACCGCCCATTGTTATTCCTACTACAATAAGTGAAAGTGGTTTTACTATTCCAATCCCTCCCTCTACTGAAGAAGGGTTGTTAGGGTTTTTTGGACCTTTTCAACAAGATTTCCTATAATGGGTTTTCCCTTCGCTTCTATTGGTGGTGGGGTTTCGTCATATCTGGTATCTACGTGTTATGGTGGTTTTTTGGTGGTAATGGAAGCTTTCTCGAAGCTCCCTTGTCAATCGTTGCTCTTCCTTCTGTAAATATCATTCTTCCCTAGTTTTTTGCGCCTCTGGTGGGTTCTATTCCTCTAAATGATGGGTCTGGCCTAATGGCTCCTAAGGTGGAGTTGGGAAACCCTTGTGCACATGTCATGGGAGAAAAGTGGAACCATCCAAACAGAAAGAAGGTTTGGGTCTTAAAGAGTGAAAAATGTTTGGGGGATGACGTGGAGATGTCTCAAGCTATGGATTTAGCAAAGAAATCGTTGGTGGGTTGTGCTAGGGGCCGTAAATTTTGTCTAGAGACTCTCGTTGAATGGTGGAACCAGAATGTAGCTTTGAGGGTTGTCGAGGCTCCAAAAATCATCCTATTAGTAAAGAGTTGGATCCAATTAGTTTTCAAGAAACACAAAGAAGTAGAGTTAGTAGCGAAAGAGGTTTGGTCCATCGACTCTACCCCTGAAATCTTCAAGTTCTGGTCCCCCTCATTTGATGCAAGCAGGAAAAAGCTTGATGTGATTCCGGTGTGGATTTGTTTCCCTAGTTTGTCGACCCACATGTGGAACCCCCAAAGTTTCACAAACTTGGGAAATAGTTTGCGTTGTTTTTGAAAGGGTTGTGCCAGATTACTATATTATGAAGGCCTAATCTTCTGTTGCAAGAGGTGCCATAAATATGGTCACCTAGTACAAAATTGCAGTCTTCCCTCCAAAAATTTCGCAGCTTTTGAAAAGGTCTCCAAAAAACAAAACACTGAAGGAGTGGCCCAGGTCGAAGATGTGGGTTTTCAGTCAAAAGAAGGTGTGGGATCCAAATTCCAAGTACCGCTGGGCTATATGGTGCCTAGTTCCATGTTGACATCTCTTGTGGTCTCTCTGTCGAAACATTCATCCTCAGCTTCTATGGCCACAGACATCCAATCAGCGGAAGGCACCTCGACCACTAGTACTGCTAATCCCCTTCCTCCTGTCTCTCAGCTCGTTTGTTCTTTTTCTGATTTTGGAAAAGAATGGGGAGTTTTTTCTTCTGGTTTGGATTCAATGGTTTCTCAAAAGTTGTTACCTCCCTTATCCCCTATAAATGCCTATTGTTCTATTCCCAGGATTCTATGGCCACAGAGTTCCAGCCAACGGCGAGCACCTCGACCATTGATACTTCTAATCGCCTTCCTCCTGTCTCTCAACTCGTTTGTTCTTTTTTTGATTTAGGAAAATATTTGGGTGTTCTTTCTTTTGGTTCAGATTCAATGGTTTCTTAAAAGTTGTTCACTCCCTTATCCCCTGTAAATACCTCTTGTTATATCCCCCTTTGGAGTTTGGGTTACTCCTCTCAAGGGCATCTGCTTTCTCGGGGGTTTTTTGTGATTCGAAAGGCAGTGGTATCTTATCCAACCTAAGGTCGAGGCTTTTCCTCTCCGAGTCTAAAGGCCTTCGTGGTGGGTTGGGACAAGTCTTGTTGGAAAATTGCAATATGGCGGTTATCAATTCAGATTTTAACCTTAAAGGCTTAATAATTGCTTGTGATCTTTATTTATCCTTTTGTGGTTACTTTATTGGTTCAAAGGTAGTGATATCTTATACAACCTAAGGTCGAGGCTTTTCCTCTCCAAGTCTAAAGGCCTTCATGGTAGGTTGGGACAGGTCTTGTTGGAAAATTGCAATATGGCAGCTATCAATTCAGATTTTCCTAAACCTTAAAGGCTTAATAATTGCTTGTGATCTTTATTTATACTTTTGTGGTTATTTTATTGGTTCTTCTTCATCAAACAATTACCAAGAGCAAAATAGTAAAGACAACAGACATCGAAAATAGGCTCCAAGCCAAGTCAAAACCCCTCCAAGGGGAAAACCCAAAGAATCTCTTCTCTTCTTATCTGCTTCAAATGAGACAATCAAGACCCAAACCCTAGACCATGTCCTCCTCCAAGTACCAAGTTAGCCCTCAAGAAGTTCTTTCAGTAGGATCATATCAACAAGGCTCAATCCTGCTTCAACCAGCTTCAACTTTGACCTTGAAACTTCAACCCAGTAGCTGCTACAAAAAACCTAATTCGGCTCTTCAAGAAGTCCTTCTTTGAGCAAGACAAATTCTCCCAAGGTCAAAACAAATTATTTTCTAGATATCACTTTTTGGGTTTCAACTGCATTAAGTCATTCATCTATGACCATTTCCATGAGAGGTAGTTGTAACTAACTAATTTCTCATGATTTTTAATAGTCCACTTAGCACTCATTGCATCGGGTGATGCTCACAGGGTGAATAAGTGGGATTGAAACTAGTCAAACGAATCACATAGCGTCAATCATCAATCCGGGGCTTGCAACCGATAACCATGACTTCCCGAAACTAGTGAAACGAATCACATAGCGTCAATCATCACTTCTGGGGCTTGCACCCGATAACCATGACTTCCCAGGAGGTCACCCATCCCAGATCGCCTTTGGCTCAAGCACGCTTAACTATGGAGTTTTTCCCACAATCAAGCCCACTTAGCTTGCTACCCCATTTTTCTCTTCTAGCAACTTGATCTCGTGCTATTCGAACCTACAATTTCGGTCTTTCTTGAAGTTGTAGAAACCCTAGATTTCTAACGTGTGAGAGCGATAGAGCCCAAAAACAGAGTTTCTTCCTTTTTCTTGGGTTCTCCTTGCCTTCTAGACCTTCACTCTTCCTTTCCTGCTTCTCCTAGCTTCAGATCGAACTTCTTGAGAGATCGAACTTGTGAATGATTGCATGCCAAATGAGGTCGAATCTGCTTCTATTTATAGCCTTTCCAAGGGGTTCAATTCCCTCCTTTAGGCCGACTTGTAGCTGCTAGGGCCGACTTGTACTTTGGAGGTTTCCAAAACCTTCTAGACTCAAAATAAATACTTTTACAAGGTACATCTTGCCTGCAAGGGTCATATAATCATGATGTTGACTCTCTTAACTCGTGACAATATATCATATGACCTAAAAAACCCTAGAAGCATGAAGAACATGCTTTTACCTAGAAGACCATCAATAATGAGCATAAAACCCATGCTTTAAAATAATAACTTTTTCTTTTCTTCGTTTGTTTGTTACATACGATAAATTTTGAAATGAGTTCAATAACAATCATGAAGACCAAAACTAGTTACATTTCCAACACTCCCTCTTCACTAGGGAGGTATTCATAATTGTACAATCAGTACAACATCATTCTCAAACTTAAGAGTTCTCATAAGAAGAGTCGGATTGATAAGCTAGTTGTAAGCATCAACATTATGACCAGCGCTGTCATTGAGGCCTAAGTTGACAAGCTCAAACTTCATTCAAGCGCATTATGCTGGAAGGCTTTATGTGTGATTTTGCACTACCTCTAAGGCACATACCCCATCCATATGTTCACCAGGTATGTCCTTTTAGGCTATTCTTATCATGGATTCCTAATCCTCCAAGAATATTGGTCCTCTTCGACCACTCTTGTCTTGGATACATATCCTATCCTCAAAGAGTGTCGGTACATATCCTTTCTTGGATTGTCTATCCTCAAGGAAACTACAGACGCTTATCCAATCCTCCACCATTCTTTCTCCATGGCCTTCACTTAGACTTTCATTTGTTAGTCCAGGTCAAGTGCATGACACATGAAGAAGAGAACGCACATGTGATGTCCATCATCACTCCCTCTCATCCGGAGAGGAAATCCCTATTCCCTCTTGACTAGGGAATAGATCTTAGCTCTTGTTCAAGGAGAATCTTTTGCTCCCTCTTAAATATAGAGGAGATCCCTAACTTCTTTCTAATATGAGAAGTCATAACCACAAGCTCTCTATCATGTTTCCATAAGAGTATCAACTACTTGTTCTTTTTGGAGATAGTTGCATGGCTCCCTCTTTCCTTTGTATTTCATTATATTGAGCTTTCTTCTTTCCTGGGTATCATGGAGCCATCTTCTCCCTTCAATCTTGAAAGGATTAATCTTGCACGTCACTTTCATCTTGTCACTATCAATGAAGGCATTATATTGAGCCTTATCGAACTTCAAGCTAATCATAGCTTCCTCATGAAAGTGATCTCCTTTGTATGAACTTGAACTTTAGGTTATCTTCTCACACTACTACCTTTCAATCCCAATATAAAAACATCTTGACTTCATGATTACCAAAATCATATGTTGAGCTTGCCTCAACATTCTACATATATTCCTGCAATATCCTTCCAAGTAGCAAAACAATATGTTAACCAGATAACCAATAAAATTATTAACATTAGACTTACCTCATCATGATGACCTTCTCATCAAAACATCAACATCGTCATGGTCCATATTCACAAGAGTCTTCCTTCATGCATCAAAGTGCCCAAGGATTGAACTTGATTACCGAGTTATAATATTCCTTCGAAGACTATGCTAGATGTTGAACACCATTCTATACATTCTAGTGAGAAACTCTTAATCTTTTATTCATTCTAGAGTAAGTCAAATTCATCTTTTAGGCATCATATAATCAAATGAAAGATTCACCATGCATGATTTATGACCAACTTCTTTACAGGATTCTGTATATATGAATCCAACCCAAAAGTTACATTAAATATGCATTCCTATACTTTCATACAATCATCTAGCTTTATGCCCTAAAATGAGCCTACAACTTGACCAACTGCATCCAAAATGACGGTTCTTACAAGATCATGATGATCCACCTTAGAAAAATGACTACCTCTAACATAATATTAGAGAATGTCGAGATGAACAATAACATGCAAAATAGTCCAATTTTAAAGACTAGATGATTTCTACAAAGCAACTCAATCAAGTAGACTCTAACTATACTACTATCACATGCTTCTATCTATGATGCCATGCTTTTACAACAAAAATCTTCTAGAGTAAACAACAATGCATGTTATTCTAAAGTAAAGATCAACTTCATAAAGAACGTGACATAGAGGATGCCTTCTTCAATAGTAAATATCTTTCACATCTTCTTTCTTCAGCTTCTTCTCAGGTTCTCCCATTTCTTCAGTTATGTGAGCTTTGCTTCTTTCCTTCATTTTGTTGTTTTGCTAGTTTGGACAATTCCTCTTAGAGTGTCCAAATTCATTGCATCCAAAACATTGAACCTTGGGCATATCTGGCTTCTTCTTGGACTTTCCAAACTTTCCCTTCTTCAACTTCTTAGTTCTTGCAACAAAGGCTTGAGATTGTTCATTTGATTCAATGTCATCCTTTGCCTTGATCCTAGTTTCTTCCAAGACGCATTGAGCCCACAACTCAAATAAAGGAGTTGAGTCTTTCTTAGAGTAAATGCTAGTTGCAAAGCTGCTCCATTCTGGTGGCAAGGCATTTAGTAAACAGATAGTCATTTCAGAGTCAGAAATTGTCTCCCCAAACCCCTGCAACTGATCTCTTATTTGAGAAATCTTCATTAGAAATGAGGCCAAGTCCTCCTCCTTCGATTTCTTCATTTTATATAGTTTATTTCTCAAAGACATATTTTGACATGATGTACTTATAGAGTACAAATTTACTAACTTGTCATACATAGCCTTAGAGGTCTTCAAATTAGCAACAAATGGAACAAGATGATCCTTACTGGATTCCACAATGATCCTTTGTGCCCTTACTTCTCCTTTCTTGTATTTTGCTAGCTCTTGAGTCATGTCTTTGCTAGGTTCGGCAATTTCACCAAGGACATATTCCATTACTTCATGTTTTGTAAATGTCAGGTCAATCCTTTTCTTCCATGCTAGAAAATTTGTTGAGCTAATGAACTTATTGATTTACTTGCAGAAAAAACCCATAAGACCTTTAGATTCAAACAGAGTAATAATATTATACTCACTTGTCAAACAAGAGTCTTTTCTTCTTTGATGATGTCTCCAACTCTCTTGACACTTTCAAGATCTCAAAAGATACTTCAATGATGTCCTAGAAAAATGTCTTCTAAGATACCTTCAACAACAGCGTCAAAGAGTGATGAATGATACCAAGATCCTTTGATGTTTCCTTCAAGGATGCCTTCTAATGAGCCTTTGAATAGATCTCCTTCCAAGATCAACAATCTTCTTGAAAATTTCTTTGATGAGAGTTTGATGTAGACTTGATCCTTCTACAAGTGATTTCCCTTGGCAAACCCTTCTTGTGTCCACAAGATGATCTTCTTTGTTGCCTTCTATTGTTCACCTTTGCTCTGATACCATGTTGGAAAATTGCAATATGGTAGTTATCAATTCAAATTTTCCTTAACCTTAATAATTGCTTGTGATCTTTATTCATCCTTTTGTGTTTACTTTATTAGTTCTTCTTCATCAAATAATTACCAAGAGCAAAATAGTAAAGACAGTGGACACAGAAATTAGGCGCCGAGCCAAGGCAAAACCCCTCCAAGGGGAAAACCCAAAAAATCTCTTCTCTTGTTATAGAATCTACTTCAAATGAGACAATCAAGACCCAAACTCTAGACCAAGAACTCCTCCAAGTACTAAGTCAGCCCTCAAGAAGT
The DNA here is from genome assembly GCA_000404065.3 of Pinus taeda. Taxonomy (NCBI): domain Eukaryota; kingdom Viridiplantae; phylum Streptophyta; class Pinopsida; order Pinales; family Pinaceae; genus Pinus; species Pinus taeda. The sequence continues at coordinate 33,241 of APFE030069093.1, read as the reverse complement.
TCTTCTGAAAAGATCAAATCAACAAGGCTTAATCTTGCTTCAACCAGCTTCCAACTTCAACTTTGACCAAAGTTTCGACCTTGCAACTTCAACCTTATAGCTGCTACAAAAACCTTAATTCAACTCTTCAAGAGGTCCTTCTTTGAGCAAGACGGATTCTCCCAAGGTTAACGAGGTCAAAACAGAGTATTTGCTCTTCTAGCAACTTGATCTCCTGCAATTCGAAGCTGCAATTTCGATCTTTCTTGAAGCTACAGAAACCCTCAATTTCGCACGTGTGAGAGAGATAGAGCCCAAAAACGACCTTTCTTCCTTCTTGGATTCTCCTTGCCTTCTAGACCTTCACTCTTCCTTTCTTGCTTCTCCCAACTTCAAATAGAGCTTCTTCTTGAGAGATCAAACTTGTGACTGAGTGAGTGCCAAATGAGGTCAAATATGCTTCTATTTATAGCCTTTCCAATGGGTCAAACTCCCTCCTTTAGGCCGACTTGTACTTTGGAGGTTTCCAAGACCTTCTAGACTCAAAATAAATTATTTTACAAGGCACATCTTGCCTGGAAGGGTCTTATAATCATGATGTTGACTCTCTTGACTCATGACAATATATCCTATGACCTAACAAACCCTAGAAGCATGAAAAACATGCTTTTACCTGGAAGACCATCAATAATACGCATGAAACCCATGCTTTAAGATAATAACCTTTTTCTTTTCTTCTTTTGTTTGTTACATAAAATACATATTGAAATGAGTACAATAGCAATTATGAAGACGGAAACAAGTTACATTTCCAACAATGTCTCTACCTCTTGGCTTCCTACAAATGGTAGGGGAGGAAGTCTCATATTTCTCAAGCTAAAGAAAAGGCTCGCAAGGAGATGGTTGCGAGTAGACAAACTCCTATAGATGGGGCTCTTAGAGCATTGAGAGCCCTCCATGGGGTGCCAAAATGAAAGTTCTTTCTTTCAATTGTATGGGGTTGGCAAGTAATCTCAAAAATCTTGCTCTTTGGAGGTTGTTTTAGGTGGAACTTCCTGATGTGATTTGTCTTCAGGAACCTCTTGGGGTGAGGGGCAGCATTTCAGTTTTTTTAGAATCTACCCTCCCTTCCTGGAAATTTAATGCATTGGATGTTCGAGGTCAGTATATAAGTCTGGCTCTGGGGTGGGATATGCAAAAATTTCAATTAATAAACTCTTGGAGTACCTCCTCTAGTCTCGGCATGGTTGGCTTCTATGTGGAATTGGATAATACTTTTACTTTCATCAATCTATATCGTCCAAATGAGGATCGGGTTTCTTTCTGGAATGATTTCTTCAGCAAGTCTCTTATAAATGTGTATTGTCCTCTATGAATTGAGGACGAATCGACTTAGTAGCCTATCTGCTCCCATAGGCTATAGTCCTTTATAAAGCGGATAAGAACCCAAAATACCCATTGTTGGGCAAATTTTGGGACACATATGGGCGAAAAAACCCAAAACTGTGGTTTTGAGTAAGGTTCACTCAATCAATTAAAAGAGATGAAACCCCTTGGAAAATCTATAAATAGAGGATTGAATACATCTGGAGGCATCAATTGTGGATCATTTTATTATGTTTTTTTTGTGTTAGCTCTGGGGTTTTTAAGACCCCTTGACTTCTTGACAATTTTGGTGGTGAAAGATTCCACCCTAGTTGTCATCTTCATTTTTCTTTCTCTCTTTTGGGTACCAGGATTTTGTTTGAGGCAGTGAAGTTTTGAAGACTAAACTCTATTTAGCACAGGAACTCTATAAGGGAAAAACCAGGGTCTAGATCGGTGTTTCATCTTTCCTAGACTAATTGGGAATTTGGGTTTTGGTTGAGGCGGCGAGATTTCTCCTACCTTTGTTTCATTCTTTTGAATTCTAGACAGAGCAGCAGATTACCTCTGTGATCATCGTGGGTTGACAGCGGAGGCCTTTTACTCTATGTGGGGTCACGATTATACAGGCGGAGAAGTCTTCTCTATCCACAAGTAATTTCTGACAACCTGGAGGACACCTTGATTCCGTCTAGCAAAGAAAAGGGGTCGCGAAGGAGAAAGAAAAAAAAACATACGAGAATACAATGTGCCATCCTAAGCTAGATGAATCAATTAGGGCCTCACACAACATAGAATTTCATCTGCAAAGTTTATTTTTATCAGTGGCCATTGATTCAACGATTTGACAAGAGGAAGCAAGGTTCTGAGTTATCTGTGATAAGCGACCAGCGGCATTACTCTCTCTCTCTCTTATAGGAAATGGACTTTCGTTCATCTTGTTTGGCATAGAATGAAATGCGTTGGAGGAGACCGGAAGAATTAATCCTTCGAGAAGGCAAGCAAGTTCATGGCTAATCAAATTGTAGCAGTGCAGATTTTTTTGTGATGGAGCAATTGGCATTAGAAGGCCGAGTATGATCAACTTGCGTCGAGAGTTGGTTGAATATTGAAATATATTCGCCTTTCAATCAATGATGCTACGTTTTCATTAGTGTGGGGACAATTAAATTCTTCTACTTATCTGTGCTACATTTCATTACGTGGAAGTATTTGTGCTACATTAGTGTGGGACTATAGTGAACAAAATAACTATATTTATTATTTATTTTGTCGCTTATTTACGAGTTGTTCAAATTGTTGCATCAATAATAAAGTTTATTGTAGTAGATTCTACTACCAACATAAGAATATTGTGTATTGGGAAAAATTGGTAAAACCCTAGCATATTACAAAAAGGTTGCCCTAGTATATTACAGTGGTATCAGAGCGCAAAGCATCCTGCCAGCTGTGAGTACATGAGCTTGGTATGCTTCCTGCAGATACAAGCAACGTCATTGTAAGGAAAAAGAGGAATACCCATCGTTCTGCCATGGGAGACAGAAGAGGTCAAGGAGAACATGACCCTGGTATTCTACTTCAGAAATTGATACAGGGACAACAGCAGATGCATCAACAACTGCATCATCAAGGGAAACAAATGATTAAAGGGAAGTAGTAGATAGCACAAGTGTTGACCCAAGCGCAGCAACAAATCACAATGTTGGTCACTCACCTCATAGGACAGCCAAATGTCACTGCCACCAATAGAACTACCATGTAGGGGAGTGGAAACCATAATCCTGATCCACACAACAACTAAGCAAACAACCGAAAGAGCAGTCGGCCACTTCTACCACAATTCACAGAGAATCAGGTGCCAGCAGTGCAAGAAGCGGTTGAGCCAAATCAACTCCTTAACAATTATGTTCAAGATTATGCAAGATTGGAAGAAAATACTCCAGCAGTTGTGACCTTCAACAAGTATAGCAACTTTCGATACAGGAATAGACCCCAAGGATAGTTTAATGAAGAATTAGCTCGCAAGGTGAGTAAACTTCCTTTAACCTCATTTGATGGATCATCTAAATGTACAACAAGGGCTTGGGTGCAAAAATTGGACACCTACTTCAGGCTCAATCCTATGGCCAAAGCTGATGCAATCCAATTTGCCACATTACATTTAGAAGGGGGAGCACATGAGTGGTGGTATCATGGTCTAGTGACTTTAGGACACATGCCAACATCACTTCTTATGAAGAATTTACACAAAGGTTGATAGAAAGATTTGATAGGAAGAACCCACAAATCCACTTCAAAGAACTGGCGACACATAAACAAACAAGGTCACGTGAAGAGTTTATTGCAAAATTTGAACGCACTGCAATTATCATAACAAATATATCTGAAAAGCGATTAGTTATGCTTTTCACCGAAGCATTCATTAAGCCCCTACAAGGATGGGCCAAGGTATTCAATCCCACCACTCTTCAAGAAGCCATCAAGAAGACTTGAGACATGGGAAATGCAACCGCTAAAACTAAGGCTCCATCTAAGCCTTTCATTCCTCCAAAAGATAAGGAGAAGAAGTCTTTCCAACGTGATGGGCCCAAGAGGTACGAACTATATGAGGAAACTCAAAGCGAACTAAGGAGAAAAAAGCTACGTTTTGCTTGCAGGGAACCATGGGAACCTGGACATCGCTATTAGGAAAGCAAAAGATTCGTTACATTGAAGTGCTCTCTGACGATGAAGAAGAAGAAGAGGCCACTGCAAGTGCCGATGAAAAGCCACCAGAAAAGGAAGCAAAGGAAGAAGAAAATCCTAACCTCCCTACGGAAAATTAAAATATATCAAATCTGAAGCCAAACTATTATAAAAAAAGAAGATTGGTTGTGGTTGATTGCTAAATTAGAGAAAATACTAAAGTGTTAGAGTTTTAGATGGCTTCCCAGAGCAGGTAGGCTAGTCTTAGTTAAATTTGTTCTTAAAGCCATCCTAGTCTACTTGATGTCTTTGGCTTGGATTCCAAAGGGTGTGTTGGAGAAAGCGAGGAGGATTTGTTTCAAGCTCTTATGGGAAGCTTCTCAAGACCATTTTGTCCTACCCTGGGGCAAGTGGTCTTGCCTTGCTATGCCAAAGTTGTTGGGTGGGTGGGGGGCTAAAAAACATTTTCATGTTCTCCAAGGCCCTTGCTGCAAAGTGCGGTTGCAGACTTATATCTACAAATAGCCTTTGGACATGAGTGGTTTCCCATAAATACATTGCTCCATATTCTTTGGTAGATTGGGTGCAGCTTCAGGACAAACCGATGCAGAAAATTTCAATGGTTTTGCAGAATGTTCTAAATTTTTTTAGCATGATCTCTTCTAGTCTAGCATGGAAGATTGGGAATGGTTCCAAGGTTAGGTTGGGCTTAGATCCGTGGCCAAGGAGTGGTAATAGTCATCAATTGTCGCAAGCTCTTGTCAATTCGCTCAGAGATCAAGGTTTCTCCAGAATTGCACATTATCAATAATCTTGCTCAAACTACTCTTTGGCATCAAGGTTGGTTGTCAAGTGCAAATTTAAATCTTCGGGGGGTCTTTTGGGAGGAATGGTCCTTATTCTTGAATGCTCTACTTTCAACCCACATAAGTTTATCCGAAAATGAGGATGAATTGGTCTAGGCAGTTGCTCTAGATGGTGTATATACACCAAAATTAGGATATATACATTTAAATTTTCTGGCCCAAAATTAGGATATATATATTTAAATTTTTTGGCCCAACGTTGTAGTTCTCGGATAGATCTTTCTAACGATATATTGTGCGCGTCACCTAGATCCAGGTGGCCACCCGCCAAGTCCACTTAGACCCCCACCATTGTTTCTTTCAGCTTTTCAGTTTCCTTAATTGTAGCACAGTTTACTATTTTTAACAATTTTTCGGGTCCTTAACTTCCGGAGCAGTTTTGAGGCCCTAAACGACGTTTTTTGTGAAAACTGGGAGCAACATGGGTCCATGGACCGATGTTGCTCTTCCCAAAGTTGTAGTTCTCAGATAGATCTTTCTAACGAGATATTGTGCGCGTCAAACGGAGATCGTATGCCAAAGTTACGACCCGAGAAGTTGATGGTACAATTTACCCAAACGAGGCCCACAGTTTTGGCGTTTCATCTTCTAGGGTTAGGTTTTGAATGTTTAAGGGTTTTCCATTGTTTCTCAACAATAAATAGGCCTTCGAACCTCATTGTAACACAGTTCAGAGGCATGTAGCCGCCACATCTCTTCTTAGAGATAAGCTACCATCGCCCTAGCTGTTTATTTCCATTTTCTGTTTATAAGCATATCTCAGTGTTTTACATTAATGAAATGAAAGTATTATTTCCATTGCATCTTGTGTTTATGTTTATCTCTGTAATTTGTTGCATTCTTGTTTAAATCCGAACCAATGGTATCAGAGCGGTCTGCTTTTTCTCTGTTTTTCTTTGCATGTGCCCAACAAGGTCGGAATATAAGGAGTTAGGGCTTGAACTGGTCAAACCTTTGCAAGACCAACCTCGCAAATCCTGACGACCTCCCATGGCGGATAAAAAGAAAGACAAGGGGGCAGGGGATCTTATCAAAATCTTGCTCGAAGAAGCCCTCGAGCAACAAAGGAACGCGATGATGGACAGCTTTGCCCAGATCCTTTAGCGGCTACCCAGGGATGATGCATCGGCTTCCAACAGCTACTCTGGAAACACCACACTGCTTAAGGTACAAGTTAATTTTGAAATCCCCATATTCGAGGGTCAAATAGACAGAGATGTCGTCGATAAATGGTTAAATCTGCTAGAGGGTTATTTTTCTGTTCATGATTTTTCTAGTTGGGAAAAGATTATTTTCGCTCTTCTCAAAGCAGCCCCCCACGCGAAGCACTGGTGGGAAACCTACTGCGAGCAGAAGGATGAAAGTATCAGCTCATTATTTTCAGCCACACCCACCTGGAATTCATTCTGGGATGCCATCAAGGAGCAATGCTACCCTGTCGAAAGCTATGAGGATCGAAACATAATGTGGACCACGTTGTGGCAGGGAAGGGACCAAGACGTGCTGAAGTTTACCAATATTTTCCATACCCTTCGTACAAAGTTGGGTATCAAGGATTCGGAGCAACATTGGTACTCAAATACTGCGGCTGCCTGCACAAGTACATCTAGGAAGAAATAGAATTCCTGAACATCTCCTCGCTTGGCACGACATACCAATATGCCATCAAGGTTGAGCAAACGTTTAAACAAAAGAAGCGAGGTAAAGGTGCCCCCAAACCGCAAAACAAAGGACAAAGCCAAGGCGGGGCGGCCCAAGACAACCCACCAAAGTTGCAAGCAAAGAACAGCGCCGTGAAGCCAAAAAAGGACACGAGAAAATGGTGTGAGTTCCATAAGAGCTCCACTCACAATACAAGTGAGTGTTGGGCCAAGCAGTCACTGGTGGCTGAGCTAAAGGTTTCAGAATCAGATGCATGTTCTGACTCTGAGTCAGAACCCGACAAGGGGAATGACAAAGGGAAGTAGATTATCAATGCGGAGCCCAACGCCATTGTTGCCACCACGAAGATCCAGAAGGAGGAACCCAAGGATCCAGAGGAGGAGTGTCTCTTCCACTCCCAGATGTGGGTAAAGGGATCCCCGCTATAGTTCATTGTCGACAGCGGGAGCCAAAAGAACCTCATTTCGGTAAAGGTCATGAACCAGCTAGGCTTACCGACCACAGCACATCCACAACCATACACCATCGGTTGGCTTCACCAAGGATGGGATCTTTGCGTGAGCCAGCAGTGTCGCCTTCCATACAACATCAAGCCCTTCACAAATGAGGTATTGTGTGACATTGCTCCCCTTGAAGTTTGTGATGTATTATTAAGACAACCATACTTGTGGAAGCGACATGCTGTGTATGAATCAAGGCCCCGTGCTATTATTATTACTTTGGGAAATAAGTTGTACAGGATACCAAAGGTAGCACCACCTAGCACCATCTCTTTGGTTACTACAAAACAATGCAGTAAGCTCATTCCAAAATAGGGAAATTTGTTTTCCTAATGATACGCCCACAAGAAAAAAAGAAGACGATGGCCACGACCTCCAGACAAGGCCCCTCTGCATGACAACTACAAATGGACAAGGTCGTGGAGGAGTACGAGGACATCTTCACCTCCCCCGCAGGGGTTCCTCTGCACTGTCAGGTCAAGCACTCCATCCATCTAACCCTAGGTGTGTTGTTGCTCAATGGACCAATCTATCAGTGCTCTGTTCTAGAGAACGATGAAATCAAGAGGAAGATTTAGGAGCTGCTACAGAAAGGTCACATCCGTCCGAGTTCATCACCCTATGGGAGCCCGATCATGTTGGTACAGAAGAGGGATGGGACTTGGAGACTCTGTATTGACTATCGGACGCTGAACAAGATCACTGTCCATAATAGATACCCGATCCCATGGATTGATGACCTCCTGGACCAACTGAAGGGGGAAAAATATTTCAGCAAGATCGATTTGAAGTCAGGATATCACCAGGTACCAATCGAACAATCCGATGTGTGGAAGACTGCCTTCAAAACCAAGGAGGGCCTTTTCGAATGTTTGGTTATGCCTTTCAGATTGACAAATGATCCTGCAACCTTCATGAGGCTAATGGATGACATCTTGTGGCCATTCACCAACTCATTTGTAGTGGTATAATTGGATGACATCCTGAACTTCAGCCAGAGTTGGGAAGAGTACCTCCACCACATCCGACAGGTTCTCCAAACACAGAGACAACACAAGTTATGTGTTAATTTGGAGAAATGCACTTTTGGCATGACCTAGGTTCAGTATCTGGGATACATTATTGATGAACAGGGGGTGCATGTGGATCCAGCCAAGATCCAAGTCATTCGGGATTGGCCCTCTCCAACCACTCTAACAGAGCTCCGCAGCTTTCTAGGTCTTGCCAACTTCTACAGCAGGTTCGTGTTGGGATTTTCTCATATCACTTGGCCCTTGAGTCAAGTCACCAAGGGAGGAGCGAAAGCAAAATTCTTTTGGTCTGAATCTCAACAGAAGGGATTCACAGAGTTGAAAGATCGCCTCTGCTCGGCACCAGTGCTCGCATTACCAGACTTGCAACAACCATTTGAGGTCGAGACAGATGCCTCTGACTATGCTATTGGGGCAGTTCCTTACTCAACATGGACATCCAGTGGCATATCACAGTGAAACACTTTCAGACACAGTCCGGAAGTACCCCACTTATGATAAGGAGATGTATTCCATTGTACAGGCCTGCCGACAAGGGAAGCATTACATTTTGGGGAAGGAAACGGTCATCCACACAGATCACCGACCTCTGCAGTTCATACGGACCCAAGGGAAATTGCAGAATGATCGCCATCAGAAGTGGTCCACATACCTACAACAATTCCATTTGAATATCAAGTATAAGAAGGGCAACACCAATAATGTTGCAAATTGCCTCAGTCGACCACCAATCATGGCATGAACCACAGTGCTAAACTCTTGTAGGCACGAGACTTATGATTGGCCACTTCTCTACAAAAGCGACCCAGAATTCGGCCACACATACCAGACACTCTTGGAGGGTCGACATGTTCCAAATTTTCACCTCCAAGATGCCCTGTTATGCCACCTGGGTCACCTTTGTGTTCCTTCAAGCGAGCGTGCCAAGATGATTTGGGAAGCACACTATAGTTGGGATGTTGGGCATTTCGGGGTCGAGAAAACGGTGGCAGTATTGCAGAAGCATTTCTATTGGTCGAATCTTCGACAAGATGTCGAGAAGTGCATCAAATCATGCACTACCTGTGCCATTGCCAAAACAACCGTCAAGAAGCAAGGCCTCTATACCCCGCTACCTACCCCTAGTCGACCTTGGGAATCCATCTCCATGGATTACATGTCAAGCCTTCCTTCCACTAAGCATGGAAACGATTGTGTTTTTATGATCATCGATAGGTTCTTGAAGATGGCCATTATGGCGGCCTGCAAGAAGAATATCACAACAGAAGCCACTGCTAAACTCTTCTTTGAACGAGTGTGGGTACACTTTGGGATCCCACAGTCTATCATCTCAGATCGGGATAGCAGGTTCCTCAAACATTTTGGTCCAGTCTCTGGTCGATGCTGGACACCAAACTCACTAAGTCCACAACCTTCCATCCTCAAACTGATGGGACGAGAGCCTCCCTTATGTTCAGCACAGCTACAATCGGGCTCTCCACAGCTCAACTGGCCACAGCGCTTTTCAGGTGGGCCTGGGATTCCAGCCACTATGTCCCATTGATGTGGCCATGCCATTTGCAGCCACTCATGCAGATTCAGCTCATGTCTAGTGCGAAACAAATAAGGCAAACAGCTTCATGGAGCACATCCAACATATTCACCAGCAGGTCCATGACATTCTGAAGAAATCAAATGCCAAGTACAAGCAGCGACATGATCAACATCGAGTGCCACACAAGTTTCAGGTGGGCGACAAAGTCTGGTTGCATTTGCAAAAGGAACACCTTACCGGAGCCTATCAAAAACTCAGACCACTCCGATATGGTCCTTACACCATTACCAATGCTATGGGAAACAATGCATTTGAGCTCAGCATTCCCCCATTCCTTGGCCTGCACCCAGTGTTCAATGTGGACCGCCTTCGGCCATACTTTCCGCCATTACTAGACATATCCGACATTGCAAAACAACTCACACCCACAGAGTTAAATCCAGATTGCATGGAACATGCTGCAACTGATCGGATCATGGACACACAGATCAAGCACACTCGCCAGCAGAATATCCAACTGTATCGAGTTGTCAAAGCAGGCCAACTCCTTCACCACGGACCAAGTTCAACAGAAGTTTCCTCATCTCATGGAAGAACTCAACGCAATGGGGACCATTACTTCCTGAGGGGGGAGGAATGATCCAGGTGGATATTAATGACCACCCACCAAATCCACTTGGACCCCCACCATTGTTTCTTTCAGCTTTTCAGTTTCCTTAATTGTAGCACAGTTTACTATTTTTAGCAGTTTTTAGGGTCCTGAACTTCCGGAGCCATTTTGAGGCCCTAAGTGACGTTTTTTGGGAAAACTGGGAGCAACATGGGTTCATGGACCGATGTTGTTATTCCTAAAGTTGTAGTTCTCAGATAGATCTTTCTAACGAGATATTGTGCGCATCAAACAGAGATCGTATACAAAAGTTACGACCCCGGGAAGTTGATGTACCAATTTACCCAAACGGGGCCCACAGTTTGATGTTTCATCTTCTAGGGTTAGGTTTTTGGATGTAGGGTTTTCCATTGTTTCCCAACAATAAATAGGCCTTTGAGCCTCATTGTAACACAGTTCAGAGGCATGTAGCTGCCACATCTCTTCTCAGAGATAAGCTACCATCGCCCTAGTTGTTTATTTCCATTTTCTGTTTGTAAGCATATCTCAGTATTTTACATTAATGAAATGAAGTATTATTTCCATTGCATCTTTGTGTTTATGGTTATCTCTGTAATTTGTTGCGTTCCTGTTTAAATTTGGATCATATAGCCTGGTGGTGGTGAGTTTTCTAGAAGTCGTAGTGCCCTTCAAATCTCAGCTTCTAATTTGGTGCATCATCGAGCAAAAAGTCCCCACTTGGGATGTTATGCAATGCAGACAAAAAATTGGCTCACGGTGGTGTGCTTTGTGTAAAGACTGTGCAAAGTCCATTGATCATCTCTTTGTTCAATGCTCATTTACTCGAAAAGTTTGGTCAGTTTGTCGAGCTCCGCTTGGCCAGTAGTGCATCTGGGAGGGGCTCACGTATGTTGAGATTTGGGAAGCTTGGGTTGAGAGCAGGGCTACTAAACCTTTTTACAGCTCTCCCACTCATTATCAGTTGGGGTATTTGGCTGGCAATAAACAAGGTGATTTTCCAAAATAAATCTTCCTATCTAAATCTAGTTGTTGCAGAAGGCTTAGCTATCCTTTCTCACCGTCCTCAGTCAAAGGTTTCTGTTGGTGGCAGGACTATTTTAATTGAAAACCTAAGTGTCAATATTCCTTGTGGTTTTTTTGATGGGGCATCTCAGGAGGATGGATCTCTCTGTGGTGGGGGTTTTGTTCTACATTTATCGAATCACCATTCTTTTCATGTCAAGATGGGGTTGGGGCAGGGTTCCAACAATTGGGAGAAATTAATAGCCTGCAAATCCCTCATTGCCTTTTTTCGGGAAAAAGGGTGTGAACAACTTCAAATCTTTAGGGACTCTTTGCTAGTTATGATTTGGGTCAATGAGACTCAAGTGTGCTAAGACATTTCCCTTGCTCACATCTTGGTGGATATCATAATATTGAAGCTTGTTTTTAATTCTTTTGTGTGCAAACATGTTTTCAAGGAGCGGATTGGGATTGCTGACAGGATTTCTAAGGAAGGCTTGCACATGGATCGGGGGTTATGGCAGGTGACAGAGATGGTTGGGGCTGCACATTATCAGTATTTTCACTGGCTTTTTATGGACAAGTTCCATCCAACATCACATGTTTAATTTTTTGTTTATTATACATCTATGGATTTTTGTTTCTATACTTCGGACATAACTCAGCATTATTGTAAATATTCTTCTCAATACTTTTTTTATTGCCACTGTAAAACAATTTATGATGCTAAACAACACTTTTACAGACTTACCTTTTGGTTGGTCTACAGCATATGGATATACTACTCAGATAGGATCGCAAGAAACTATTTTGTTTCGTCTTTCTAGTTTTTTTTGCCATTATAGGATCCGAGCAAAATCCTAGTGAATGCACACCTTTATGTGTATATATAAAATGTATTTTCTTTAAGTTTCATGAATGAAAGTACGATTTTTTCCATCGATAAAAATTAAATAAATAAATAAACTTTCTTACCAATCCATTTCCATCACATCTACAAGGAATACAACCAAGAGGTAGATAATATATCCAAGAAAGCCTCCAGCAACAATCTACGTTCTCTCTTGAGATGAGCGTTCAAGATGGGAGGAAGAGACTTTTCCCCCACAATTGATTCATTTATGATATTTTAACTAATCATATCTCAAATCAACATCTTCATCTTTTGTTTAATGAAGGAACTTGATGACGACACATGTTTTTCTTTATATTATGAGTAGACATGGTGTCCATCTTACGAATGTATCCTCTTTTTATAATGCCCCGGGATTGACATGAAAATGTACTCCTTTTATTTAGTAATGGAAAGGATTACAAGATTCTATGCACAAAAATAATAGACATACAGATGTTTTATGGGGTGTTGTAATTTGATTGAAAAGGCCACTCCAAGCGCCCTCAAATCTCATCCTAGCATTTCACTCTCCCCAAACCTTAGTGTAACATAAGTTAATATCATAAAAGAATGACACCACTATTGCTAGTAGTTTTAAGTACAGATTTATAGTATAATAAACATTCTAAGCACCTACAACTCCAACTCTTGTGCCTCACACCACCCATAGCTCCAAGCTACTTGTATCCTTAATCCTTGTCTTAACAATGAAAACCATGCAAACCCATATTTTGTACTCATTCTAATGTTTCATATCCTTTGCTTTGGTTATCTAAAAAACTAAGTAAATAAGTTTATTGTTTGGGCATATAAGTTATTTTTGCAATTGCCACTCGAAATAATTTTATGTTAAATGTTTATAATATTTTGTCTCAAAGAATTGTGATGAATCTAAATATAGAAGACATTTATTTTCCAAGTCACAATATGTTGTATCTTATATTCATTGGGTTGTGTTCTCGTGGTTATTTGGAGTGATTATTGGGAAGATGGCCTATGTGCAAACCCTAGCAAGCATGCTCCTTCCCTACATGGAGTCCATTGAATGTAACTATTGTCAATTGACTACCTTTCTTTGTGGTTGTGCTTTCTTGGGCCTTGTGTTAATTAGCATTGTGCCAACACACCCTCATCCTTCCTCAAGTGTCGAATGAGACAAATATTTCCAAGTTTTCAACCCAATGAGTTGTTTCTCATTTTCTTACTGTTGTAACCTATGTGATTTCTACATTTAAAATGTTTTCTCATGTTAGACACCTAATCCTTAGGGATTTGGTAAATTGTAAATATGTAAATAGGAGAAATTTGAATTGTCAGAATAAGGAGAGATGTCGCCCTTGGAAGTTGGACCAAAGGTCATCAAATAATTATATATATTATATATATATATATATATATATATATATATATGTTTAGGTTAATGAAAAATCAATGAAGGTTGCATTTTTTCCTCTAACCAATCTCCAACAGTGGTATTAGATTTGTTGTAACTCCCTTCATTCAAGACTGTGTCGCTGCCATATTCCCTGCCTAAATGACTATTTTTGTGCCATAAGGCTAACCTCTAAAATCCACAACTCTCCAATTTTGGCAATTGTTTCATTGTCTAGCCATCAAAAACCTTGCAAATACTTCTCTTTCACTCTGTGTTCCACTCATCCTCCTCCTTGACCTTGTCATTCTCCTCCTTTTGCTTCTTCACATAGAAGGCCTTGTGGGCAATCTCATCAATGAGAAGCTCGTAGGTTGTTCACATCTTCTAAAAAAGGGCGATGACGTTGGGCCTTTTCTCAAGATGGAAAGCAAGGGCTCGAGCTTTGTAGGCCTTGCGTATATTGACCACCAAAAGCTCTAAACCCCCTTGGCATTATTGTAATCCTAACAATTGGTAGTGATCCTCCTCCATAACTTCAAGATAAATGAAGAATTTACAATGGTAACACTATTTTCTATGAAAAAGCCAACCCAATGTTTATATTTTCCCTAGTCGTAATATAGTTATTGCCAAGAGAAGGGTTTATCGTTCGATCAAGGTTTGTGGCTCGGGAGAGGTTATGGACACTCAAAATTGGGAGAACCCACACCATTCAAAGAGGTGAATGTAATCGTTGTGCTTGTGAATGTAATCTTGTCAGAACTTGCTAAAAGGATTGGGAAACTTACAAAATATGTTGCTCAAGCATAATTACCGCTATATTTATCCAACTTATAGGAGAGCTTGTGTCTATGTATCAACTATTTATTTTGAGACATTTCTTAAAAGATGGTAAACTTCTAAAGAATTAAATTGTTGCCTCTATTCATCTAGATATTTTCTAACTCCATCTCCTTCACAATTGTTGGTATCTAGGGCATCTTGACATAATAGGTGAAGATTATTGTTATTACAACATTTTCTTCTTATCTAGACCTCAACTCTGAGCTTTGTTTATGAATGCATTCTCTCATCTTCATTGTTGGCGTGGTGCTAACTAACAAACAAAACTACTCAAAATGGTTTAGAAAGATCAAAGACACGTTGATTTTTAACAATTTATGGGATGGGATCTGTGAAGCAAACACTGAAGGAGATAAGCAAAGGAAACCTAATGGACCTACAAAGCATGTATCAGCTAAGGAGTTTTTCATTTGGAAGAACAAACACAAGCAAACATATGCCTTGATTTTTGCAACAATAAGTGAAGAGGTGAGATGCTATATTACTAACATCTATAATTCGTATGGACTCTGGAGCCTTAAAAAGTTAAAGGACTTGTATGATTCTCACTAAGAACTAGAAATTGTTCAACTACTGGTGAAGATTTTCAACCTAGAGTTGAAAGATGATGATCCCATGAATTTAGCCTCCAAGATCGAAGCCATCATGCATGACATAGATGCCACTGGAGTGAAGATAGATATACCTCTCACAGCATTCATCAAGGCTCCCTACCCTACATACACACGCTATCTTGAATCCCTACAATCTAGTGACCAAATGAAATCCATTTTATTTGACTCCCTGCTGAAGAAAGAAGTAGAACGTGAGAAAACTTTTGGGAGAAAGAATACAACTCAGCCCTGCCTTGCTTAGAATGGAGGAATCAATCAAATGACTATTCTTGAGGAGAAGGCAATAAAAGAAGAAAGAGAATTGATCTTCACTGAGACCAATGTGACAGAAATGGACACATGGAAAGACATGCAAAATCCCTTAGGACAAGATCAAGGATAATCCAAGTCAGAAAAAAAAAAAAAGACACACAGCATTAGACTTGGCAAAAGATAAATCATTTGAATCTATTAATTACATTGTTGCCCATTGCAATTTTAAAATGCCAGACTAAGAGATGTAGCCAAAGCCATAGTCTATCACCATCAAGTTTGTGGTCAAGCTTAAACCACCACTCAGTAGAAGACTTCAGGCTTCTGCAAGACATCAGTTTATGGTCATCTTAGAACCATCCTCTTGTAGAAGACATCAGCTTCTGCCAGCCATCTGACCTGTGGCCATCCCAAAACCACTAGATTCTGAGAGCACATTTAGCCATTGGTAGCTATCCTTCATCTCTCTGTGTCGACTCACAAATACCCCTTTAGATAGGGGGATGTTAGACACCTAATCCTTGGAGATTTGGTGAATTGTAAATATTTTATACATATGTAAATAGGAGAAATCTGAACAGTCAAAATTGGAAGAGGCATCGACCTTGGAATTTGAAACCAAAGGTCACAAATATTTGTATATATGTGTATGTTTGTATTAATGGAAAACCAATGAAGGTTGCCATTTTTCCTTTGACCAAAATCCAACATCTTGAAATCCTTGGCACTTATTTTCTCTCAAAAGATAATGGGTAACTGCCCATAATTTTTTATTGATCAATCGAGTACAAGTAAATGGGCTTGTATGCGTGTATTAAAAATGCAGAAACGATGCCAAAAATCTGTGGGAGAATTACCCCATTAGAAACCCCAGAAAACAAACCCAACCAGCTTTTCAAAAGGAATTTGTTGTTACAGTGTTGTTGCAATGCACCAAGCCGCATAATACAAATCCTAGAGAGCAATAAAAATAGAAAATGTAAAAGGGTTTTTGTCTTAGTAATACTTACGATCTGCCGGGATATTCGACAACGGCTTCTCTGCTTCCTCCAACGATGAAATCGCTTAAAAGGCAGATATGAGACAGCCCGGTAAATAAACTTACCGGAAGAAGTAATAATAGTAGTAACAAAGTGCAGTTTTGGAGGGCAAACAACGGTATGAGAGGCAGTTGGGCTTTCAACGAACGGTTTTCCGAGACAGGAAATGCTTGCTTTGAAAAACTGTAAATGAATGAAGCCTTACAAGCAAGCCGTGGAACCTCACAGTCCGAATTGGATAAGTTGGCTCAGGAAGCCTCACAGACAAGGCGTGGCGCAGGAGAAACGGTGTGTAGGTATGTGGAGCGGAGTGTTTGGAAGCATTTGTCGAGACGTCGTCGAGCCGGACGATTAAACCCCGCTCTGAGTTCAGGAGGCAATCTACCCCAATAGTTGTCTAAAATGCTAAAGTACGGGCACTTGTGGAGGTTGAGGGACACTCTTTTCTTCTTCTTTTTTAAGGTTGACGGACAAACCCACATCGATCTGACATTAGAAATGTGATTGTTCAAACCCCTTAACTAAAAACAATGATATAGATAAGAGTTATGGTGATTTATGGATAAATTCCTTGGAGAATGTGTTATTGGAAAAATCATAATCCATTCTTGTATCCAACATTGAGATCAACCTGACCTAAACCTCGTTTTTAGTATGAAAAAAACGGATAAACACCATATTTAGTAGCGAATGTCATTAGTGGTCAATCTTTTTCTTTAGTAGACCTTTAGTTTAGTAGCGAATGTCATTAGTGGTCAATCTTTTTCTCTAATAGACATTTAGTTAGGCTTGCAAATTCATCAAAGAAGGAATGTGTTTCTCTTCCCATGACTCTTTTCATATTTATTTAATAAACATGTGAGGAAAGAGTCTTTGATGAACTTATCTTCTAAAGGTCGATGTGGGTCCAAAGCTTCTTATTATTCTTCTTCACCATCATGATTGATGACACCCTGTTATTTGTCTTAATCAGGTGAATGATCATGGTGTTAAGGATCTTCTCAACCTATTATGGCATCTTGGATTCGTACTTTAGACTCATTTAATGTAATCAATATCTTACAGGTTTGGCTTTTGGTTCAAGTTCAATAAAAATTCTTTCGATATATCCTTTAGATCTTGAAACTTATAAGTAAATACTTTGAAAACTCAAAAAACAAGGCAATAGCTTTGGCCACTATTCAATTGTCTCAATAACAAGTAATTTCCAAAAAAATTTGGCTCTGCATGTTATTTGGCAATATTGATCTTCTTTGGAGGGCCTCACGCCTCTTCAATCCATTAATAATCAATATGTTTCTCATTGATTAGAGATGTTGTCTCCTCACTTGATAAATAATTTAAGATGAATTCTCATTTCAACCAAAAGTATGCTCCTATGCAAAGTGGCAAATATTCTTAAGTAAACTTGTTAGGGATCCAATGTCTTTAACAAGTCCTCCATTTATATCAATAGCCAATTGCCTTCATAACTGTTGAGTCTTGTAATTGCCATGTATTTTCATTAGAATATTGAGCCTTGATGTTAATTTATTGTTTTTTTCCTTATATTTATGTTTCAACACTTAGCAAAGTTTAAGATTTGAATGGATTAAGGTTGTTTCCATAATCTCGTCTTAAATAAAGCTATTTTATCTATAAAATGCTTTGCTAATGTGTTTGTTGAAGGCTTTGTTATAAATAGGGGATTTAGAAGCATATTGAAGTCTGATTGAAGTTGATAGTATTCGAAGAAGCGTACCTGGTATATTCAAGCGAGGGTGATTTTAAATTAAGAAGTTAGTTGAATATATCCTTATCGATCTCATCACAAGGAGATATTTGATCGATTTTAATTAGAGAATATCAATATGAGAATCTTTGATTATCGTATTGATCCTTATTCTAGATATGTTTTGTTGTAATTGCTCTATTTTGTAATATAAAAAGTGAGGGGAGTCGACCCTGCGCAGCGAAGAAGAAACAAGCAGAGAAGTATTGTGATTTTAAGAACAAAACAACAACTGAGCTTGAGTTGTAATTATTCATATAGTTTAATGTGAGGATCCTCTTTTATGTTTATTTCAATTTACCAATCATTTTATTGATCTAAGCTTTTCCTAGACAGTCTGGTTCCTAGGGGTTCAGACCCACTTCATGGATGAGCCATTGTCATCTTTGTATCATTAGTTTCATATATTTGCTTTTATGTAAATCGAGTGGTATGGTTCTTTGAGCTCTAATTGTATCATAATATTAAAGAGAGTTTGATTACGCTCATTATTTCCTCTGAGAATGATATTTATTTTAAGTTGTTTCTTTAGTTATTGTTTGTTGTTTCCTTAGTTATTACTTGTTGATTCTTTAGTTAATTGTTATTTCCAATTGTTGTTTTCGAGTTTTCGAATGATTATAATAGTTTTAATTTCAAATTAAATTACATCCTAGCTTCTCGTAAGGTTTTATTATAGTTCTTGTAAGTGCATAATTAATTTGATAAGCGTGTTCTTTAATTTAGGTGTTGATTTTTATCATTGAATCAGTGGATAAAGCATTTTAAGACCAGTACTAGTTCGTAGCAGTCTCTTGCATAGATTTTGTCGATTACCTTGAGATAAAAAAGACGATTCCTCGAGTTGATATTAATGTTGATACTTGACTGTTATTTTAAAACAAATTAGTAACCCAACATTTTAGTGTCGTTGTCAAGGAGGTTGTCAAAAGAGACTGCTACTATACTAAATGTATGGTTATAGTTGCATACATGATTCCCTGGGGAATGGATATTAAAGGCGGGAGGTGAGAACCTTTGCATGCACCCTAGTAAAAGGAAACTTGTGGTGGTGTCTGCCCTCGGTTAACAGGTTTAGGTCATTTAGTATGCATAACTAGGAAGAAAACTAGAGGTAGGAATCAAATAGAAATAGATCAAAAATCTACTTCAAAAAGGTATTAAAAAGCAGGGTCAAGTCGGCCTTGGACAAACAATCTCTATAGACAAAATCATCCGAAGAGCAAAATCTCAAGCCTCGGTAGGCCCCCAAATGGTATTCGAGAAGGGCTCTATTGTTATTGCCCCTCCTATAACGAAATCTTATATTGAGGTTCAGGAAAAAATTGTGGGATTTGAGAAGAGATTTCAAGTCTTATCAAACGAACATCTAGACCCTCTTAGCAAGAGCGAGGGACACTCTTGTAATTTAAAGGAAGGGAGAGGTGAAGCAAGTGACTTACACCTTTAACCTTATGAGTAGGATCCTCTTGCAACACCTGTTGTGGAGGAAGGAGTTAAAATTCCTAATTCAAGTAAGACCTAGACAAGGTTTAGAGTCTCGCCACCATACTATTATTTTTTCTTAGGGTTATATTGTTCTTTGCTTTGATAATTGCATTTCTTCATTTACACATTAAATTCACCCCATAACATCATAATATTATTCAGATTTACATTATTATTCAGCAGCATATGAAACTATATCGAAAGAACAATATCATCATCAATGCAACAGAACATAAAGGAATAATAGAAGAAAAGCATTCACACATAGAGACATCAGGATTGGTCAGAGACCGAGAAAAAACCCACTATGGGGAAAACCCTTTCAAATTATTCTTCTTGTGAGATTGTCATTTAATGATCTAGCAAAAGAGAGTACAATTATCCATATCTTCATACATACAATTACCCAACAAAAAAATCACTAAACAATATCCATGAGATGAACCCAACCATGCTCATACTCAAAACCTTGATTCAGAAGCCTGTAATGAACTGTCATTTTCTGCGATCAACTGCTAAACATTGTGGTCAATGAGCGAAAACTCCGGTCAACAGAAAGCAATATAACTTTAGGTCCCAGTCGTAGGGAGGAAGTGGGTATGCAGGTGACTGGGGGGTTTCAGTTGCTCCCTTGAGCCTGCAAGACATCAACTAGTCGAATTTGTCCTTTGGTAAGCCTGCGACTAAGAAACAAAACCCTAGAAAAAATACACATGAGTTTCAGACCATGCAATTTCACCTTCAAGAGAACCCATTTCTCTATGAACCCGCCTCAGACTTGTGCGAGCCAAAAACATGAAAGAGAATAGAAGAATTATCCATGACGATGTCCAAATGAGGTAGAGGTCACTTATATTTATAGCCTACCAAGGGGTTCCAATTTGCTTTAGAGTCGACCTGATCAAATATGCACATGTGGGCTTATAATTCAAAAATATACTTTCTCTTGTCTAAATTATATGATCTTTGAGTCAATTTTGGTCCTCTCGAAAAGAGGAATTCAATGCAATCATCATATCCATCAAATGAGTTGTCCAAAGTAGATTTTGGCCATAGTTGCGAATTTTAACACTCCCTCTCAACTAGGGAGAATTCCACCAGCATCATGTCATGTGTTTCCTATCATCAAATCATATCCAATCTCAAGTATCTCATCATCACTTATTGTCATTGTTCATCTCGATCCATCTCTTGCTTATTCTTGCTTATCTCTTGATTTTCCATGCTCATATGTTGAACATTCTCAAATCTAAAATAAGAAGAATTTGACATTAGAGGGGAGCTCAATATATGTTATGCAGCCAACTCACAAAATAGAAGAAAAGATAGATCAATGACTTCAAAATCAGCCTCTTTGAGGGGGCAACCTCCTTTACATTACACAAATGAACAATTATTGGATGATACAAATGACAAGACCTATTTTCTATTTATAGGAGTCTAAGGGGTCACAATATAATCAAAGTCGACATAAAAATAATAATGTAAGGACACAACAATAGTAATATTGGGCTTCTATGGGGCACAATAATAACAATATGGGGTCTACATCGGCATAACAATATAATAAGTGGGTTGCACCAATCACAATAAGGGGCTACACTAATAATATAGGGACCTAACAATCTACCACCATCTATCCATCAGGGAGCCACTGCTACCACCTGGAATCTCTTCCAACGAGGAGCCTAATGCTACCAACCGGGAAACATTAGCGGGGGGCCAAATGTACGACCCACATCAACAACGGAGAGCTTAGCTCAATCCAAAACAACATTGGGGATCTTAATCTCAACACGAAATCTCATGGGGGAGTTAAACATCTACAACCCCATAACAACCAATAGGTGATATAGGGGAGCACATCTCAACCCATCCTATTGCCTATCGATCTTCCCAACAATGACCCTCAAGAGTCATGTGGTAGAACACCTGCATCGTAATCGAAGCTTGGGCTAGATACTTGACTTACCAAATGGTAAGGATCACATGCCTCAAGCCTCCTCAACCCATTGGCCAAACGGGGAGGGACAATCCAAACAAACCCGACTTGTGGGTATGATGCCAAATAGGGTATAATTTGCAAAGACCAAGATAGGGGAGCAAGATATCCAACCCTATGGGTAACAAATAGGGGTGATACCCTATTGTCCAAAGATATCTCATTTCTAGGAGCCCTCCATCTCAATTCCACACACTGGGAGCTCAAACAGGGGGGAAGAGTTGGCTAAGTGCCCTCGATCAGCGATGCTCTCTATAGATCTCAAATATATCATCGTGCTCATATTTGGTAATCATCATGTCTCAGTAGTAGCAATCTCCTATTCATACAGGTCATCAAATCAAATATCATATCAGAACAAATATATATATATATATATATATATATATATATATATATATATATAATATATATATATATATATATATATATATATATATATATCACAAAAAGGATACCATATTCATCTTCCCTCTCCTACGGACTTCTCATCCAAAACATCCTAGTAGATCTCATACTAAGGCAACACCCAAGTGTGGTTATCTCATCAACAAAGATCCCAAACAACATCAGTACATCCATGCAGTCACATATCACAGGAAGACTGTCTTAGACCAATAGATCATCCCATGCAAATCTCTTGAAGTGAGCTCGACATTAACTCAATGTCTATGAAGCGGACTGGTGTTCACATGGAACATCAATGCTTCAATCAACTACCAATTGCCAAGTTAGGTTCAACAATATATTTTCATAATTTCTTGAAATTTGATCAGAGTGTCCAAGGATTTGCATTTCCACTTTCTTTAATAGCTTCATTGTCTAGATTTTCTTTTCCCAACTTCAAGATGTAATACATCATGCCATGATTCTTCATTTCGAACTTCAGAGGCCATCTACCTCTTACTTGATCACTCAAAGGCTCATTTCATGTCAAGAATAGAACATCAATATATAAAACCAAAATCAAAGTCATACCTTGGACCACTTTTGAAGTAGAGGTTTGGATAGACGCATCATCTTGCCTTCACCAGATAATTATCAATGTGAACATATCAGGATAACGGATCTTACTTCATACAATGCTTTTTGAAAACATATCACTTGACCAAAGCAAAACGTTTTACCTTACACATATCAATATTGTGCAATAAAATCAACTAAGTCAACTTATCAAAGTTTAGATGCCACATCAAAACTAATATCAAATTCATCAATATCACTTTAACAAATTATTTGGACCAAGTGATCGGTAGACTTCATATCCAAATGTCAAGTTACAACACCTTTTTATTTACCTAGCATTATTCAATCAAACTTTATCAAGCCATACTCATGATCATAGCATGAATCATTTTTTCTACTAAATATGAATGGATACACAACGATGAGTTTCATTCATACAAGTTTCATCTATTCATAATGAGATTGTTGCATATTGAATCACAAATGTTTATACTTCAATCAATGTGTCAAAGTTAATGATGTCAATGTAGAATATCTATTGAATACCAATAAGTCATTGAAAATCACTATGCCCATTTTGCATTGTTATAAAGGCAAATCATCAGTCATCAAATCAAATCATTAGTCATCAGGTCAAAACCCAAATTTGCTAACACAGTGAGATCTATAGCCCAAAACATATCTCAACATCAAGTCAAAATTCTAATCATTATCAAACATCATGTCAAAACTCTAAACACTGCTCATCTATATCAATCAGCCAAATCTAGTCAAACCCTTGCAATTGTTATCAAATATTGACATACACAAGCCTCAATAATGAAATATTAATACGCATATTATGGTCCCTTGCAAACACAAGTTTAGTCAACGCATTTACATTCTCTATAGTAAGTCAAATATTCAAACTTCCCTGCTCATAGAACTTTCAGTTGAAAACTCCATGTCTGTAGGATTGTCATCTTTCAGGTGAAGTTCTGATTTCATGCATAAAGCTTCACTTTTGTGTCCTATAAGCATAATTGCACCCATATGCTTCTTCCTCGCGGTTGAGGCTTAGAGTAAGGAAATGTCTTTCTTCTTAGACCATAATTTTGTTGCAGACCAAGAATATCATATATTTGTCTATTCATGTCCATAAATCTTACTTCAACAATAAATAATCTTCTATACATATAATGCAAATGATAATAGATGTAGGGATCTTATGAAAAGATTATCCCTCTTAATGAGCAGCCCTTTCAACCTTTATCCAAGTCATCGACCTGTCTATAATACTATCATGCATTAGCATAACTATTAGAACATAAAATCAAACCATATACAGTTCTAACACATATATTCATTATGGTCATAACACATTAGCATCAGTTACTTCATCATTACATCATGTCATCAATCTTTCATCAAGGGTTAGTGTCAAATAGCTAATAGGAGTATACTTCAAGAATCATGATCACAACATCACTTCTTCATCAGATAACTCAATCCATCAAGTTAGGACATTCTATTTTACCATATGTCATAATTACTAATCTCATCAAAACTTAACAATGGTCAATAAAAGATCTTAAATATCAATACTTCTATCATCATGGTTATCATACTTATCACAAGCATTATCAACAATGTCAAGCTATCATATATAAGAATCAATGTGCAAACCTTCTTTAGTAGATCAAGATATCCAAAATAGTAGATGTTAGCTAAACATCAATATATCAAAAATCATTATTTCTAAGTAGCTTAATAGAATCAAGAAATTCATCATGTCTAAGAAGTAAGATGCTGGTTCAATACCAAGTGCACCATTTCATCATAAGTACCATGCATCAAAATCACTTTCATATGCATGCATAAGCCATTTGTGAAGGAGACATTCTCATAATACTGTAGGGCTTACCTTGTCATGTATATTGCAGCTAAAACATAACATTGAAACAATATATCATATGCACCTTGTAGTATTCAAATACATGTGCACCTTCTTATTTAACATAAGCAGTTGTATCATTTTGTCAACTTTTCATCAAGTGCCTCTTTCCCTTTTCCAACGCTAGTTCTTCTCTTCCTACACTATCCATGATCCTCGAGAAGGATCCACTTATCACAACTCATCAGGATGTTATAAGCATCCAAATACTCAAATATACATGCCAGAAGCATAAGTAATAATCAAAACAATAATCAGATCCATAAGTCTAAAAAAAAATAAAGACATAAAGGAGCATGATAAAGCAGAAAGTATTTATCTTCAATGAGAAGTGATCATCTCCCTCTTAAAGCAACCTTCAAGAGCCATCATTGTCCATTGTCCTTCAATATTTCCACCAACTTTATCAACAACCAGGCATAATAGAGATTATCCCATCTAGGGCTTCATCAAATACGTCATAAGTGCTTGAGCATCTTCACATTGAACATGCTAGGGTTTCTATATTTCATATCTCAAATCTTTGCCACAACCAAGGTTTCTCTCAAACCCTAACCTCATAGTATCCATAAAACCTCAATACACAAATTGCCTAAGGTTTCCTTCGAACCCTAGCATTATTTTAGGTCTCCACCATATTTTCTTGCTTCCATTAGAGGTGTCTCTGTAGGGGTGATCTTCAATGATTTTTCTTCAACCCACCTTTGATACCATATTAATTTTTCTTAGGGCTATACTGTTTTTTGCTTTGATAATTGCATTTCTTCATTTACACATTAAATTCACCCCATAACATCATAACATTATTCAGATTTACATCATTATTCAACAACATATGCAACTATATCGAAAGAACAATACCATCATCAATGCAACGAAACATAAATCAACAATAGAAGAAAAAAATTCACATAAAGACACCAGGATTGGTCAGAGACAAGGGCAAAACCCACTATGGGGAAAACCCTTTCACATTATTCTTCTTATTAGATTGTCTTTAAATGATTCAACAAAAGAGAGTACAATGATCCATATCTTCATCCATTCAACTATCTAACAAAAAATCACTAAACAATATCCATGAGATGAAGCCAACCATGCTCATACTCAAAAACCTTTATTCAAAAGCCTATAATGAATTGTCACTATGTGTGGGAAACTGTTGAACACTGCGATCAATGAGTGAAAACTTCGGTCAACAGAAAAATACAACTTTAAGTCTCAGTCGTTGGGAGGAAGTGGGCATGCGAGCGACTGGGAGCTTTCAGTTGCTCTCTTGAGCGTGCAAGCCAATGACTAGTCAAATTTGTTCTTTGGTGAGCCTGCGACTGAGAAACAAGACTCTAGAAAAATACACGTGAGCTTCAAACCTTGCAATTTCACCTTCGAGCAAACCCATTTCTCCACGAACCTACCTTAGACTTGTGCAACCCAAAAACAAGAAAGGGAATATAAGAATGATCCATGATGGTGTCCAAATGAGGTAGAGGTCACTTGCATTTAATGCCTTCCAAGGGGGTCCAATTGGATTTAAGGCCGAACTGATAAAATATGCATATGTGGGCTCATAATTCAAAAATATACTTTCCCTTGTCCAAATTAGATGATCTTTAGGTTGATTTTGGTCCTCTCAAAAAGAGGAATTCAATGAAATCACCATCTCCATCAAATGAGATGTCCAAAGTGGAATTTGGCCCCAGTTTCAAATTTTAACACCTACTGGCCTTTTTCAGTTAGTACCTCCTGATTTCGGGATTCCTGAGGGTTTTGGCAGATTTTTAATCAAATGGTAGGGTAGGTGTCAGGCACACAAACTTCAATGATAAAGTTTCCTATTGTCAATCCTCAAGCAAGTGCACCAACGAAAGTTATTCCTCTTCATGGTCTTCCTAAATTTCATGGGTTGGCCTTAGAAGATCCAAATGCATTTTTGTTTGAATATGATGTTTTGTATCAGGGATGTGATTACACCACTGATCCTCAAAAATTGAAGTTGTTTCCTTCTACTTTGAAGGGAACAACTCTATGATGGTTTATGGGATTTGCAGGTGGTAACATTAACTCATGGGATGGAATGAAACAAGTCTTTCTCACCAAGTACTAGGATTAATATCGATCTAAAGATCTAAAAGAAGAAATATTCAAAATTACTTATGAATAAGATGAAACTCTAAAAGAACATGTAGAAAGGTTCCAGCATTATTTCAAAAATCACCTTATACTAATCTTCCAAAATAAGTAATAAAAGCGGCCTTAATTAGAGGAATGAAGGATGAATGGTTGGAAACACTTAATCTAATGGGGCAGGGAGATCTTTCTCAGGATGATTATGATGATATTATCAAATTATGTATAAGTGTTCACGTGGAAGCGGAAGAGGTAGACGTGGCATACATGATCCTCTAAGAAGAGCCAGAAGGGGTATAGGAG
Source organism: Pinus taeda (assembly GCA_000404065.3). Taxonomy (NCBI): domain Eukaryota; kingdom Viridiplantae; phylum Streptophyta; class Pinopsida; order Pinales; family Pinaceae; genus Pinus; species Pinus taeda. Next base: position 6,377 of record APFE030069093.1, on the reverse strand, counting down.
GGGGAATTACACGTGTAGAAATTGGTAATCTGTTAGAAGCTTTTAAAAATGATATATTAAGCATAATGACTACACAATTGGACGTCTTGCAGTAGAAACAAAAGTAGGCTCAAATGAAATAGGCATTGGCAATTTTATATCCTCATTATTGATGGAAGCATTGCTGTAAAGAATGTTCATTGGATGCAATAGAAGTCTGTGTTATTTATGCAAAAGAACATTGGACCGACCACTATCCATCTCTCCCAGGATTAAAAGTTGTTTTTAAGGAAGTTAAAGAGGAACCCGAACCAACATATCTAGAAGCTTAGTAGCGACAATGGTAGTCTTGGCCCCCAACTATGACACAAGAACCTTCTATGTTTTTTTTTCTAGTGAATACAATCAACATCAATATTTTGGGTCACAATGGCAAAGGCAATAGTATCTTGGCACATCTTGGCAAACAAAACAATATCCTTCACCATCGTGGCCATATCAATCAATTTTCTGGACCTTCATGGCAAAATCAACAAAATATTGGGTCATTTTGGTAAAACCCAAAAAATGCTACATATCATCCTCAATGGGTGAATCAGCCTCCTCAAGGGTCAATGTGGCCCCATAATTGGTAGCGTCCCACTGGCCCTATCAACCAATCATTATGAGTGTTTCCAAAACCACAACCATCGCCACAACCACCACTCTAGTTACCTTCAAACACTCTACCACCATTATGACCACAGTTGCCCGCACAACATAATCGAAATCCGAAGAATATACTAGTACAAATTCTTGAAATTGTTGATACTTCGTATTGTTGTCCCCCTTTTATGGAACGTTATGAGATCCAATTAAGGTCAGGGTGGATAATTGTTACAAAAATTCTCCAACAAACCTTGAATAATTAAAAAGTACAAAACATAATAAAGAGCGGACCCAATCCTAAAAACCTTCGACTATTGCAACTTACGGTGGAGCAGAACCAATCGGTGAACCTATCAGAGATAAAAAAATAACAAACGTTACAGTTGTTGCTCCTTTGTTTCCGAAAAGATTGATCATAAAGAAGTTACCAATATATCTTGAATTTGACTTGATAGGATAGTTACATAACCTTTGATCAAAATCCCCCTTCTTCAAGCCATTAAGAATGTATCTATTTACGTAAAGACCATTAGAGAACTATGCATTAGAAGTCTCGGGAGAAAACCTAATGATCCTCCTACCGTTCATGTGGTGGGAAAATTATCTGATATGATCCTAGGAAAATAAATTTATGCAAAATATGATGATCACGAGGATCTTGTAGTTACAGTTCAGGTGCATGGTGTTAGTTTCCCAAACACTCTGGTAGATATAGGATCTACCATCAATATCACAACACTTAAAGTCTACATCCTTCTTGGATTGGATACATTAAAACCAACCCCAATTACGTTGGAATCAATTGACAAATCCGTAATTAAACCATAGTGAGCCCTTGAAGATATCATTGTCTCTGTAGTCTCGTGGGAGTACCCAACCGATTTTCTAGTTCTCAATGCTAGAGATAAATTGGACAGACACCCTCTTATATTGTGAAGACCTCGGCTTGCCACAACCAATGCGTATATTGGATGTTAAACTAGAAATATGACAATAACAAAGAGAACTACCACTAAAAGTCTCACTCTTTACACACCAGCTAAACCCAGCAAGGAGATTGGTAATTCAATATGGCTTTCTCCTGATTATGAGAAAGCTAATTTGCGTCAGTCCTCACTAAAGCCTTTACTGTTAAACAACAGAACGAAGACGATACTATTAACAATTTCATCAGTAAACTATCTATTGTTGAACATCCAAATTGTCAAATGTTGGGGGTAGTTTTGGATAACGAGGCCCAAGTTGATCCTATGGATGGACCCACGAGTGATTCCATCCCTACGACGGTGGTCCATAACAATATTCCTATTGAAATTGAGACCAGAAAGATATTAAATACTAATGTTGGCCTTACAGATTCTTAACGTGAATGACTGATTCAAGTCCTCTCCAAACACAAACAATATTTCGCTTGGGACTATGCATATATGAAGGGTGTTAATCCACAATTATGCACACACCACATTTATCTTGAGAGAGATGGCTACCCTTTTTCGTCAACCCCAAAGGAGACTGAAACCACACCTCACGGATGTAGTTAAACAATAACTCCAGAAACTGCTTGATGTTAACTTTATATATCCCAAATCTGACAAACAGTGGGTTTCACCATTGGTTATAGTTCCTGAAAAGAATGAAAAATGGAGAATTTGTGTGTATTACGGGGAATTAAATAAGGCCACATAGAAAGAACATTTTTCTCTTCCATTTATAGATCAAGTCCTTGATACCCTTGCTGAAAAGAAATATTTTTCCTTCCTGGATGGATTTAGTGGATACAATCAGATTTACATTGCTCGAGAAAATCAAGACAAAACCACAATAACCCATCCTTAGGGAACATTTGCATACAGAGTCCTCTCATTTGGTCTTTGTAATGCCCTACAACCTTTCAAAGAGCAATTCTAAGCATATTTCCCGATCTAATTAATCAAGGTATTTAACTTTATATGGATGATTTTACGCCTTATGGCGATGAATTTGATGCAGCGTTAAGTAATTTGAAAAAGGTTCCTTTTAGATGTATAGTTGCCAGATTATGATTAAGTAATGAAAAAGGTCATATGATGATGACCAAAGGCGTAGTATTGGGACACTATATATTTGTTGCAGGTATTAAGGTAGATCCGACAAAAATTGAAGTAATTCTTAAACTTCCTATTCCTTGAACACCAAAAGAGATACACATTTTTCTTGGTTATGTCGCTTTCTATCATCATTTTGTAGCTCACTTTTCCAAAATTGCAACATCTTTATATTCATTAATAGGACATGTAGAGCTTGATTGGACTGATCAATGTGATGTTGATTTTGTAGAATTAAAAGAATTACTATTTACAACACCAATATTGAGAGGCCCAAATTGGAAATGGTCATTCCATATATCCTTTGATGCATTTGATACGACTCTAGGAGCAGTGCCAAGACAAGAGGAAGATAGGAAGCCTTATGCTATATAGGAGGCATTGACTTAATCATCTAGATTAGGGATTGCACAAGCAATAGCAACAGAGCAGTTTGATCTAGCTGGAGGAGCAGTCAATTTAGTAGCTCGTGGTCGAGATTTTGATCAAGAGAGCCAACGAATTAGTTCCAGAGCCAGAGAGAAGCAAAGATGTAGATTTTTTGGAGTTTCAGGAGGTAGTAGTAGCAAATCGTGCAGAAGAACTACGTAGAGGCTGATATAGAAGGAAGTGGAATTGTTGAGAGATAGTTTCAAGAGTTGAGATGAGTTGTGGGGTGAGGAAAAATCCTCATAATAATTTTTCCAATGATTCTCTCAGATTGGATTGCCATTTTGGCATCCAAATTATTGTACTCAGATTTACTACTGCATAATAATAAAACCCTTATCTACTGCATCACTTTTCCTGCATTGGGTTTTTCTCGGGAAAATTATCCAAAAATAATGGTGTCAATTTGTTTGTGTGATTGCTCTAAATTTCTTAGTTCTGCATATTTTATTTCAGCAACGTAATTTTTATTTGTGAAGAATTGCATTATGAATTATTCATTATTTGTTGTAGCAAATAAACTGCTTAATAATTGACCAGTTAGAAGAATAATTTCCAGTTGTTGCATTTCGAGGAATTTTCACAATATATATAATTTCATCCAAATGTAAAACATCACTAGAGACAAACACAAAAAAGAACCTTAGCATGGAAGTCAAACAAGAAATCTAGAAAATAAGCCACCAAGAACCTTATCATGAAATCCAAACAATCACTTGGAAATTTTCCATTATCATCATTGTGGTTATTGTTGTAATGCCCCCTTCCACATTTACCCTATTTCATCGACCTACTAGGGTAAACATGAGAGAAAGAGTTACTGTGACATGAATCAACCTCCAAGCTCCAGTTAAGGAAGTGGGTCCTACAAACTAACCACAAACTGACAACTGACAACATCTCTCAGTGCTATAGGACACTCGGGGACCAAAGAATCACCCCAGGTTACCAAACCTTGAGTTGGGGATCCTTTTCACTTACCTAGGCTCCTAACCACATGCATGATAAGGCCTGAGTGCAGTTGAAGGCCTCCAACCACATGCACAACATTGCTTGAGTGCGGTTGTGACCCAAATTGTCCAGTTTAGAGGGTGCGGTCTTGAGATCTAAGCCACAATTCCAAGTCAGCCTCTAAACCACTTCCCAGCAATTCATGAGACTACTTAGAATCATTATTGACATGAAAGCAAAGCTAAACATTCAAAATTGAACAAAAAACTTGACCTAGACTAAGCAGAACATACTAGGCATTTTGTCAAACATATGGCAAACATGTAAGCTACATGTTATAGCTTTGGGTTAGATCTATAACAAGTGGTATCAGAGCTACAACAAGTGGTATCATAGCTATAACAAGTGGTATCATAGCACTTTCTTGAGCAAAAAAATGGGATATTATTTTTTTTTTTTTTTTTTTTTTTTTTTTTTTTTTTTTTAGGATTTCGGGGGCGACGAGTTTGCAGATCAGATATGTACATTTTGGTGCAAGATCTGCAAAATATAATTGCAGATCTGGATTCTATGTGAAAAAAAAACCGAAAAAAAAAAAAAAAAAAATAAATAAAAAAAAAAAAAAAAAAAAAAACGGTCAAATCGGAGTCCGGATGAAGGAGATATCGCTGATTTAAAAATCAGTGGGGTTGCAGATAATATGTCCGGGCAGCAAGTTTGCAGCGTAGATCTGGATGTCCTGGTGCAAGATTTATAAAATCTAATTACAGATCTGGATTCTTTGTGAAAAAATACCCAATTTCAAAAAAAAATCAGTCAAATAGAGTCCGAATGAGGGAGATATCGTTGATTTAAAATCAACTTTTTTTGCATAAATTTTGGTGACGGCAGGAGAGTTGCAGCGCATATTTGAAATTCTAGTGTCTGAATCAGAATTTCTATCACATGGGTAGATGCAGAATGGTTGTTTCATTTCTAGAAACAGGTTATAATAGGGATTCTGAACAATATTGACTAAACTGTGACAATTTCAAAATTTCGCCAATTTTTTTGTGATGACGGGCCTAGATCTGAATTTGAGGGACTTGTATCCATTTGATGGCTCTCATCCAGCCAAATGGCTAGCACAAATGGAGAAATGTTTTAGATTGAATTACATCATGGATGATGAGACTCAACTGAGTGTGGGAACAATGTACTTGGACAATGAAAGATTGCAATGGTGGCAAAGGCATCAATGTTGCTATCGAAGGCCCTTGACTTGGGACAAATTCACAAAAGCTCTTATGGACCACTTTGACCGTAAAGCTAATCTTGTGGATAAGCTCACACAGACAGACACACAGCCTAGCAAAGATTTTATTTTTACAGGAAAGAAGGAAACCAAGGAACCTAAAGGGTTATTTTCTGCTGGTATCTCCTTATTGCAGGTTCATGGATTGATTCAGAAGGAGAAAATCATTGTGTTTATAAATTCGAGTTGCAAGCAAAATCTCATAAATGTCAACTTGGAAAAAAAATTGCAAATTTCAGCAAAACACATTGAAAACACACAAGTGGATGATGATGATGTTCAAGTGTACAAGGATTTGAAGATTTCTATGGATAAGTATGTGTTACATGGTGATTTTTATACTTCGGAGATGGATAATATGGATGTTTTTTTGGGATACCCATGGATGGAATCAGTGGGTACTATCAATATTAATGTGCAGAAGAAATCCCTGAAGTTCTAGTATAAAAAGAAGAAAATTGCATTACATGATATTTCCATCAATAAACAGGTAGAGTACATGGAAACTGAAGCAAAAGATGTTTCGGGGACTGACATATCAGATGATGAACTAGTGATGATTGAGAATCAAATACAAACAGAGGCTGAAGCAGAAAAGGTTACAGGTGCTGATACATCAGATGAGGGCTCAGTGGTAGAAGTAATATTGGAAGATAAGACACCACAGAAGGCACCACAACATAACAGTCAGGCTCCAGTAAGGGGTGAAGTAAAGAAAAAGACACCGTGGGTTAAAACTTCAACATATCATCACCCACATCACCCTGCAAGACGACCATCAAGATGGCAACCAATTAGCCACAAGGACAACAACCCTCGCAGGACAGATAGAGAGGAGCGAAGATCCACCTACTACACATCCACACAAAAGAGCTACCACGGTCAATTTCCATCTCAAGCGAGCGAGGCACCAACGAAATCGAGGGTTCACCTTTCTCTTGGATGGCTAGATGCATGTGCATGGTACCAGTGGACTACTCTTTTGAGTAGAT
>APFE030069090.1:0-13451 GCA_000404065.3 Pinus taeda | reverse complement strand
TCACTTCACCCAAATTCTTCAAAATTGATCCAGCTACGCTACAGAAAGAAATTAAGAATTTCTACAATGTCTACAGGGTTTCTCACATAGGGCTTAATATTTGTGCACCCTGGATTCCGCTATTTTTGTTCATTATAATAATGTAAGGATATCAAAATTTGTTCTCAAATTTTGAATTGCAATGACTTGAATTGGGCGCAGAACCATCAAAGAGATCATCATGTGTAGCGTTTGGGCCTGATAGTGGTAGTCGTTCCTGGCGTCTCCGACACTTTCCAGCTAATGTTGTTGAACTTGTTGGGTTCTTGCAAGGAAGAAAGTAAACTTGATGGCAGTGCCACCGAATGGACTTGATGATTCTGTGCAATTAGAGTCAACTCCAACTCTGGTTGTTGTTGCAAAAATATGGTAGCCTCTCCAACGCTTCTAGTTGTTTCAAGGAATCAAGAAACTTGAATGCAAAGAGCAAAAGTGGTGATTATGCTATTCATTTCCTTGGCAATTTCCCTAATCCAGGGGATTCTTATGTTTTCATATCAATACGGCAATAAATATTTTAATATCTTATTATATTTTATAAGTTGTTTTTAGCATTATTAACTTGGTAACATAATGGCCAGAGTTTCATTTTTATTTCTTTTATCATAAATAAACATAATTTTTTCTTTTTATCCTAAATTAATATAATTTAGTTTGCATTAAAAAGTCAGATATTATTAAACAAATTTTAAATTTTTTTCACAATTAATTCTTTTTATTTATTTTCTTTGATTAGTAACTAACATAATTATTAATTATATTGATGATATTAAGTAGTTAAAAATTACTGTCAAAGTAATTTTTTTTTTAGGAAATTTCAGTTAAAATTTTCATTCCTGAGAAGATTTTGAAAAGATAGATAAAAGTTTAAGTAAAATAAAATTTCACTAAACAAACAAATTTATATATTTGACAATGAACTATCCTAAATAAAACATCCACCTCACCTCTTTTCAGAGTTGCTTGTATAATATAAGAAACCCAACGATACAATTGTCTCTCAAAGTTGCTTTTATAATATAAGAAACTCAACAATACAATTGCCTCTACTTAACATTGGGTTTGTAATACAAGAAACATAGTAATACTAATGAGTGCAATGCTTTATGTCTCATGGTTTGGCTTGTCCATTCAAGATTTACTGCTCTATATATAGTGAGAATTAGGAAGAAAATGGCACTCCACTTCTTTCTTTAGCAGGTGACTAAGAGAATGGTTGAATTAAGATTTCAAAAAATGGATAATAGAAAGAATCAAAATACTCAATATGATCTTAATAACATAATATGCAAGATTAAAGATGCTCAACCTACTCTGATATTATTAATGTGACATTTTTATGAAAATCAACTAGATGATAATTTATGGTTTTCTTAAAATATAATCTTTACCAATTTTATCTTCCTCAAGGAGTTTTTGTACAAATCCATTTCCATACAAATACAAGTAAAGGAGGTAATATGTTGTTTCATTCTTTTTCTTTTTTTCTCTTAAAATGAAATTTATCAATATCATTTCCAGTCTCTTTCAAGAAGGGAATAGAGTCCAAGGAGATGTCCATTATGTATGGACAATTTTGCAAGCATCATTATATTTATATTCAATGTTATTTCATAGAAGAGTTGTGTAGTGTTACACGCTGAAAAGTTTCTCGTAAGGGTTTCCAAATTAGTAAATACACTTTCTCAATTACAAATGAAATTTTATTTTCAATGTAAAACACTATAATTACATATATCAAGTAATATTTTCTCCCCGACAGATTTATCCTTATTTTAGGATAAGAGAGGACCCCATATCCATATCTATGAATGCTTAGTGAAATATGGCAGCTTCATTGGACAACCCTTTTAGCGATTTATCCATATTGCAATACAGCAGCTTCATTGGACAACCCTTTTAACGATTTATCCATATTGCAGTGAATGAACCCAACTAGAGATCCATCACTAGTGGCAAAAGGTGTGGGATGAAAACACATTAGAAGCATTAGAAATATGGTTGAAAGATCAAGAGGTATAAAGATCAAAAGCACATAAACCTTTGCCCTGCTTCATTTTGTGGGTGGTATGATTAATTAGGAATGAAGACCTATTCCAAGGAGCATATATATAACCATACAAGGTCTCTTGTGAACTTAAATGAGCTACGTATTATTTGAGAAACTAGTAAAGGTGAAAAAGTATTGCCTTGTTGTAGATTCGAGAACAAAAACATCAAGCATTTATGGGTATTTTAATGACAGCTTTAAAATATCCAAGTACATTTGGAGCATGAGGTCAACTTAATTGTAAAACATTTACATGTGTTTTCTTTCTAGAAAAATATAGGTTATGCACATGAAACTTCAGAGAGTCCAATCCATTCATAGTTTATGGTACCATTTGTAAATTCAAAACAGAATATTTAGCCATCAAAATATTAATACAACTAGAGAAACACTAAATGTGATGCAAAACTTATCTCTTCCCCACCATATAGTTCATAATGAATTAGAACTATAGTGCTACCTTATGTAGGTAAACTAGTTTCCTAGAAGTAGTACTTTTGAAGCATTTTTTAACATTTAGGAGAACTAATGCCTAAAAGGAAGCGCTTTTGATGGTGTGTTGGGATTATTTTAGGGGAAATCACCTTCCACTTTCAACCTAAAGATTTTTTGGTTTTGATGCTCATCCAAGAGGCATTTTGGAAGAATGGGAAGACCTAATTATTCACATAAATCAAAGCCGTGAGAGTGTTTCCTTCGTTGTACAAAATTTCGGAGTTAGATCACATCTGATGCTACCCAAAATCAACAACTAGTAGACAAAACACAATATCTCACAAAGCATAAATTATTTTTAATAAATTTAGACGAAGCAATAGACCAATATGTTTTCAATACATAGTATTCACCCAAGCCCGAAGGGGCTTTTTTCCTTAGTACACAGTATTTATCCGATCATAGAGGCACCTTATCCTCACTACACAATATTCACCCAAGCCCAGAGGGGCCTTGTTCTTTGTTCTCACTATTTATTCAAGTTCAAAGGAGACTCAACTATTTTTACTGGTTTTCGAGGGGCATCGTGCCTATCATACACCCAAGGCCAGTTAGGTGTTGTCTCACTTTGATTATCAACCAATAGGTATCACAAGGCATTGTCCAAGCTGGAGGGAGGCCAATTTGATTGGCCAAAGTTAGATCCAAGTCAAAGGGTGAAACACGTTGAAGTCAAAGGATTACCAATCAACCTTAGGTTGAGCCTTAGTTCGATCTACAATTATGATGTGGCCAAGGCATTACACATATCCAAGTTTAATTCATTCCATGTTGTTATCCCTCAAAAAGCTTGAATGATATATGTTGGTACACACCCCCTAACACGTCAAACCAATGTTTGGCATGTAAGGTGGGTCCACACATTCACACTAGTTCAAAGTCAAATTTAGTACAACATTGGGAGAATAAGTTTACAACGTTCATTTTTTAGCTCATTCGGAGGGGCACCGGTAGTGGATCGGTTGAGACCTTAGTTTGAGTCTCGGGGGTAATAAAGTTAGACCATTTTTTTATGATTATTGAAAGTCATTATGTTGAATGTTTAACCAATTGACAAGATACATTTTGTAGCCTTGCTGCCAAAATAAGACCATTTTGTCTGATGTTCCCTGAAAGAGGGAATTTGTATAATGGTTAATTTTATTATAAGGTTTTAAATTGTTATTTTGAGTTTATGGGCTCATTATTTGTCCAAATTGAATTCTGGAAGACGCACAATGATTAGGGCTCAGAGGTGGATGATCTTGAAGGCATAAAATGCATTATTGATAAATATTTGATGACCGTAATTTCTCTTTTGCCTGAGTTTGATAGTTTATAAGAAGGTTGTAGTGGTTTTGGATATATGGGGAAAATGGGTTCCAAGAAGTAGTTGGAGTAGAGCATGGATAACAGTACAACAATAGGTTATTTAATTCGAAAAATTATATTATCTGAAGAGAAGGTGGATTCAATTTGAAATATATTGAAAATACGTCCAAAAGGAGTTGAAGAAGGAGTTGGGCACCACCACTTAGGTTGGATCCTATTATAGGTCAAAGCCTAGTCATCATCAAGTTCGGTGCCTCAATTAGGTTGGAGACTAGAGTAGGTTAAATTTTCTCATCATCAAGGTTGGTGCCTCAATCGGGTTGGAGTCTAGAGCAAGTTGGAGCTTGCCATTATCGATGTTGGTGGCTCAATTAGGTTGGAACCTAGATTAGGTTGGAACTAGCTCATTATTGAGGTTGGTGCCTCAATCATATTGTAACCTACAATGAGTTGTTTCTTGTACAACTTTTAGGTTGGTTTTTCAATTAGGTTGTAGCCATATAGAAATAGCAACTTCCATATTTTAGGGGTGGGTGCCTCCAACAAGTTGATGCCTACAAATCTATGTAATGAATTGAAGAATAATAAGAAGAGTAATTTGTGGTTCTCTCCCGTATGGGTTTCCATGTAACTGTTTGTGTCTATTTTTGTGGATGTGATGGCTCTTGATGTCTTACTGATGTGATGATAGCTTCATGATGCATTACTTTGTTTATTGATATGTTGCAAATGGTTATGATGCATTGGTACATAATTGTTCATTGATGAAAAGCTGAGGACTGGTTAAATTACTGTCACACTAATTCACCCCCCCAGTGTGATCTTTGGTCCAACCGTATGCACTCAACATAATTTTTTGGTATTTCATATAATGCATATTTATTCTATATTTATTTCTTTACTTATTTGTTGTAGATGGTTGTCCTTCAATTTCTCTAAATATTTGCTACCTAGTGCATTCTCACTTTGCTCATTTATGCGTTGATATTTTTCAATTTGAATATTTTCTAGCCAAGTCCTACTTTCCCACTATAATAATTCCATCCAATATGCTCCATTGGTAGCTTCCTTCACTTAGAAATTTGTGTCCCAATTTCATTTATTAGAAGATTTCAACACATTGTAATGTTGCACATTATTTCATTCCCTTTCCTTCACATTGTGGTCTCTCCAACCAACTTAACCAGTTTCATCATGTCATGTGTTTCCATTACCTCTAGTTGTCCATTGAATTTTCTCAATCATTGGATACTTTTATTCACTTAAATGTGTTGTTTTGTGTGAAGCCTTGTTTTTTCTACTCAATGGCACTCTACTCCCAATGGACTTTCAAAATTAATGAATCTTCCTTCATCCATTATTTTGCACTATTTTCACTTACACCTTTCTTCCACTAGACACTCTAATAATAGAAACAATTTTCTTGCTCTGACACTATTGAAGAGAAATAGTACATTTAGGAGTTGCAAACCCTTTTAGGAATCCCTTTGCTTACACATATAGGTGAATTACCCATCTTGTGAGTCACACATCACCTCATGAGATCATTTCTCTCTTTTGTAATAAGCTCTACTTTCATCAATGCACTTATAAATTCACAACCAAGGAGTATTACTAATCTGAAAATGGGGCAGTCAGGTGATCCGAATGGAAAATGGCATCAACCCATGGTATTCATCCACCCATGTTATTCATCCACCAATGGAATTTACCCATGGTATTGTAAGTGGTATCCACTCATGGTATTTATCCACCCATGGTATTGTAAGTGACATACACCCATAGTATTCATTCACCCATGGTATTTTCCCATGGTATTATGGCATCCACCCATAGTATTCATTCACTCATGGAATTGAGCCGATGGTATTGTGACATCCACCCATGGTATTCATTCACCCATGGAATTGAGCTGTGGTATTGTGACATCCACCCATGGTATTCATTCACCCATGGTATTGTAACTGAAAAATACTACAAGTAACAAGTCGAATTTTGTAAAAGGACAGATTGTCCGCCACAATCTAGCCTTTACAGTTAGTCTCTGATTTAATAAAAAAAATTCTTTGTGGTTGTTTATTAGGCATTCTCCTCTTTTTCTTTTGGCATTTCAATTTTTCAGATCTTGGGCACCATCGCAACATCCCCCCCCCAACCCCAAGATCCATTTCAATTTTTAGATCTTGGGGCCTTCTCCAAGATCTGGATCAGTGGTATCAGAGCAGGTTATGATTCCACGGGAATGAGGGTTTGATTCATATTTCAGTTTCAAATTTTGTAGAAATATTCAACAAACTTCAGGCATGTGCTACGTCCTCCACATCGCATTTTTTCGAGCCAAGCGGAAGGAATTTTTCTTTTTTCTCTTTTTTGTAGGAATGTTTTTGGGCGGCGAGTTTGCAGATAATATCTTAAAATTTTGGTGAAAAATTTACAAAGACAAATAACATATCTAGATTCCTCACAAAAAATACCAAAATTCAAAAAAAAATCTATCGAATTGTAGTTTAGATGAGGGAGATATCGTTGATTTAAAATCAGCTATGTTGTAGAAATGTGTTTGGCAGCAATTCATGGATGACATCTCTCCTCTCCTTTTTTGAAATTTTGGTGTATAATTTCACAAAAGTGATTGTAGATCTGATCTTCTCTTGAAACATCACCCAATTTCAAAAAAACAATGGGTCGAATCGGAGTTCGGATGTGGGAGATATCGTTGATTTAAAATCAACTATTTTTTCAGAACTTTTGTGACGGCGGAACAGTTGCAGCGTGAATCTGAGATTGAAGATTGTCTAGATAAGGATTTCCAATACATGGGAAGATGTAAAATGGTCCTTCTGCTTCCAAAAATAGGTTATAATAAATATTATGGGTGATATTGACCGAGTTATGTCCATTTCAATTCTGGAGCAGCATTCAGAGCGGGTTCCCTTTGGAGACGTGCCCTCCTACCCTGCTTTAGTAGGCGCCTGTGTCACATTCTTCAGTTTCATCATAGCTACATTTTGCTTCACTTTTTTGGAGACATGTCCTCCCACCCCAGGCTATGTAAGCACATGCTACATCATCAACAACCAACATCACGGTTATGGGTCAACCACACAAAATCCTTGTCATCAGAGTCCATTTGCTAGGCCGCTCATTGTTAGCATCACAGTTGGTCACAAGCATTACAGGGTATCTCTATCCCCTGTTCTTCGTTTTTCATGGTTATGGGTCATCCATAAAACCACACTTCATCGAAGCCCATTTGCTAGGCCGCACACTGTCAGTATCACAGTTGGTCACAAGAATTATAGGGTATCTCTATCCTCAGATCTTCATTCATCATGGTTATGGATTAACCACACAAAACCCTTCTCTTCAGTGGCTCTTCATATTCAACAAAGGCTTCACAGAAGGGAACTTCACGCAATGGGGACTATTGCTTATTAAGGAGGGAGGAATGATCCGAATGAAAAATGGCATCAACCCATGGTACTCATCCACCCATGGAATTTACCCATGGTATTGTAAGTGGTATCCGCTCATGGTATTTATCCACCCATGGTATTGTAAGTGACATCCACCCATAGTATTCATTCACCAATGGTATTTTCCCATGGTATTATGGAATCCACCCATGGTATTCATTCGCTCATGGAATTGAGCCCATCCTATTGTGACATCCACCCATGGTATTCATTCACCCATGGTATTGTGACATCCACCCATGGTATTCATTCACCCATGGAATTGACCCATGGTATTGTAACCAAAAAATATTATAAGTAACAAGTCGCATATTGGAAAAGGATAGATTGTCCGCCACAATGTAACCTTTACAATTATTCTCTGATTTAATAAAAAAAATTCCTTGTAGTTGTTTATTGGGCATTCTCCTCTTTTATTTTGGCATTTCAATTTTTCAAATCTTGGGTGCCTCCCTCCCAAGATCCATTATAATTTTTAGATCTTGGGGCCTCCCCTAAGATCTGGATCATCAGGCTTCTTGTCTAACTTACAAGAACCTCTCCCACTTCCAAAGCTTTAAGTTTTCCCAACTCTTATTGATCAACCAATACGGAATTAAGAAATGCTTGAGAACATGGGTGTATACTGGTATTTGTTTTAAATTGATTATATGTTTTTAAATCTGTTGTTTTTGCCGATATGTGAATGTACTTAAACTAATACATAAATGCATATAACAGTGAATAATGCAGCAGTAAAAACAAACACATAAGACAACAAATTCATTAGGAGTTCACCCACAACTCTTGGGCTACATCTCTGTGAGCTCTAGTCAACTCAACTAGGCTCTCTTGGATTATGGTATAAGTCTTTTCTTTACAAGCTCTTGGCTCAACTCCTGTTATTCTACACAGAAACATTTGGTTCAAACACCATTATCCCTTGGCTCTTGAAGCTCTGGCTCTTGGCTCTTGGTTCTAGCTCTTTGGCTCTGACTCTAGCTCTTAGACTCTGGCTCTTCGACTCTGGCTTCTTTTTGCCCTCTATCAGTTTACAGCCCTCTTGGCTTTTCATTTGGCTTCCAAGTGACTCCCTTGGTTGTTCTTTTGCTTCTGCGTTGCCTCCTTCGCCTCAGCTTCCTGCTTTGGCTTCATTGTCAGCAACAAACAATCAACAACAACAACCTCAGCAACTAACTACAACTCAACAACCATCAACAACCCCCTTGTTTCTATTGTTCTATGGCTTTTAAGCCAAATTGACACTGTTTGTTTGTTTTCCCTTTCGGGCTCTTTGTCTTCCCACCACAGTCCGCTCATATCCCTTCCTTTAGCGTTAGCAATCATTGCTAAACACCCTCAGCGATGGATGCCACCTATACTGTAATGGAAAGGGACTATCGATGCTTGAAATCCTTAGAACCAGTCATTCCCTGTTTACATAGAGAACATTATAAAACACGGGAAAATCTGCAGAAAACACTATTCCAGACTTCAAATTTTCATAACTCCACTTTATAACATTATCGGGTCTGCTTGTGAGTTGCCATCGCATGTCGCAAGGGCCTCCCCCTTTGTGTTTTTAGAATTGCATTAAAAAGCTGCAAGTCCTGCTTATATCACGATTTCCCTTTGTATTGAAAATACATAAAAAAGGTTGAAAATCCCGCTTACCGGACTTGAAATTATATGTAACAGCATTAATAAGCCCTTTCGGGTCCGCAATATCGCATCAAGCACTTCCCTTCATATTTCCTTTACTAAACAAAATATGCAAAATATATATAAAATGGTCATTTGATGGATCTCAAATTTTATGAGATATCACCCATATCTCCATCGGGTCCGACTATCGCATCGCGCGCACACACACACACACACACACACACACACACACACACACACACATATATATATATATATATCGGCCCCGCTCCATTGTAATGTGGCGATGCGATACTGCGATGCGACAAGTCGCAATCGCAGATCGCACAAGCCCGAGGTCTTTCCCATATAGTATGGTGTATGCTAGCATCGATTGTGATCCGCCAATATCAACAATCGCGATATCAGATCGGCCCGGTCCCATCGCATGATATGTCTTTGATTGCCTCCGCTTGTCACAGCCGATGTGATATATCGAAAGGCTCTAGCCCATTGATTGGCCAGATCCGACGGCTCCTATTCACTCACTGTTCAAGCCTCCGATAAGCATTATTTCTTCAAATTTTTGCCTCTTTCCCAAGGAACAAAGGGGAACTTCTTTTTATGATAACTCCTTCATCTGAAGTCCGTTTTCTCCCATTCAAGTTGCGTTAGATTCAGAATGAGGAGATCTCTGTAATGAGACAATTTCTGAGAGCAGCTTGTGATTTTCATTTTCCTCTTATTTACAAAGGATTTGTGTTATTTGGCACCTTTTACCTCTTATATGAAGTCTTTTAGACTCAAAGGTTTATCCAGGATCCATTTTTGGATCACACCTTCCCACTAAGAGAAATTTTGGTCTCCAAAAGACTGATATACTAATTTGAACAGTAAATGAGAGTGACTCACCCTCTTCTTCCATCCTCCCTACACTTGCCATTGCATAGTGCCTCAGAACCAAAGTTTCTAACCACTTCCCTTCTTGGATGGGCTGGTCTTCTTGGGAAGAACTGTCTTCCTGCAGAACTTTTGCTGAAATGGTTATAGAAGGTAGTTTTGAGCTTCTCTACCTTGATCATTGATCCAAGGTGTCTCAACAAATGTGAAGTACATCTGCTCCACAAGGCTTTCATTTGTACCTATTTGAGAAGCTGCCAACAACATCTGTTAACAACAACAGGCATACAGACAACAACTGGATGGACTAAATTCCTGCTTCAACAAGGAAACAGATCTCACATCTTGTGAACACCTCCATGTCTTACATCTGCATACAAATGATGGACTAGGTAACAAGCCCACAAAACATGCATTTTAAACAAATGACCCTTCAAGTCAAGCATGTAGAAAAAGACCATTAGGACTCTTTTTCAAAAGATGAAGCACTTCATCATTATCTCCATTTGGATACCAAGTTAACTTCTCCCAAGTCAACATGGCATCACATGCATGTTAAAGCAATCAACTCTGCAAGTTAATTACACATACATGTTCAAAAACAAGGAAATCATTAGCATCCATGTGTTCATGCCTCTCATGCTTATGCATGCATTTCATCCTTCAACTTTCACTTAAGCACACTCTACTTTTGAAGCTGAAATGAAATATAATGTAGATTCATTAATAGACATGCAATCTCAATCCGATAAGAACTCTAATCGTTCCTTACTAATCCCTTTCAAAGGTACTACCTTTGTCTGCACATCAGCATCATCATGTGAATCATTCTCAGACACATCATTCATGGAATCTTCACTTCCATTTCTGCCATCTTCTCTTTCCACTTTTTTCAGCTTTTGTGGAAGCATTGTTGGATTCAGTGTCCAACATTTTGTAGCAAGATGTCCTTGCTTATAGCAGTGAGTGCACTGCATGTGCATCGTCTTGACAACATGATTTGCCTTGTCCAATGGACCTTTGGCTTCTTGCTTCTTTTCCTTCTTCTGCTTCCTTTCTCCTTCACCTTTATTGCCTTCATGTGGAGGTGAAGCAAAGGAAGACGTGGCTCCCTTTGGAACACCATCAATCTCTTCAAGGTTGTTGGAGTCTTCCCAACTCTCTGGTTCAAGTGTGTGCTTTTGAACACCTGCATCCTGCAAATGATGTTTCAAGCTATTGCATTCTTCCTGAATACAATCTTCACACTCTATAATGCAACTCCTTCTTGGAGCTATTTCAATGGCCTTCTTGTCAGCCTTGGAACTTTCTCCATACGCTTGTCCATAGTCAAGACCCAAATACTTAGGCCTTTCCTCAATTATTATTGGCTCAACAATACCTTGTGCATGTGTACCCAAGCCTTTCCCTTCATAGCCCATCTTGGACATTAGCTTGGAACCTATGCCTCTAGTATGTTTTTCAAAAGAACCAATATAAGTATCCTTAGAGGAATTTGAAGACAAACTGGAATGGTTTACCTCTTCTTCAAGTTGATACTAGACTAAGGCTTCTTGGGCAACAAAGAGTTGTGTCTCCAAACTCATGTATCCTCTTCAGGTTCATATTTGTAATATGAAGTTGCCTCTCCATCTCCTGCAATTTGTCAGAAAGCAACTGCTTCTCTTCCTTCATGGAATTCAACTGTTCTCTAAGTCTATTGCTCTTCCTTCCATCCTCATACATTTCTCTAACCATATCCATCATGGTGGAAAATTCTTGCTTCGTGTCTTCATCAAAGAATCTTGTGAAGAACACAAAATTTGAGGACCCACTTGTAGAAGTTGTCATTATGTCAATGAACAAAAAAAACTTCAACAGGATAAATAAAGAGCTTATTCTGCAAACTTTTCCAACAAACCTCGTGTGCTCTAGGGATTGCCTTGAGATCCTTGGGATAGAAGAACGCCTTCAACCCAACTTCCTATTTGTCCTTCCTGGACTGAGCTAGCAACAACTTTCCCTTTACCTCTGCAAACTTAGAAAAGTGTCAGTCTACAAAAAAAGCATACAATCAACCTCTTGTTGTTCAACACCTTTCAGACAAGCAGTCTTTGCTTTGTCAATCAAGCATTATGATATAACCTTCCTTGAAGGTGGGGTTAATCAAAATTAAGCTCCGATACCACCTGATCTGAAAATGGGGCACTCAGGCTTCTTGTCTAACTTACAAGACCTCTCCCACTTCCAAAGCTTTAAATTTTCCCAAGTTTTATTGATCAACCAATGCGGAATTAAATAATGCTTGAGAACATGGGTGTATGCTAGTATTTGTTTTAAACTGATTATATGTTTTAAAATATGTTGTTTGTGCTGATATGTGAATGTTCTTAAATTGATATATAAATGCATATAACAATGAATAATGCAGCAGTAAAAACAAACACATAAGACAACAAATTAATTAGGAGTTCACCCACAACTCTTGGGCTACATCTCCGTGAGCTCTAGTTAACTCAACTAGGCTCTCTGGGATTATGGCATAAGTCCTTTTTTTTACAAGCTCTTGGCTCAATTCCTGTTGTTCTACATAGAAATAGTGGGTTCAAACACCATTATCCCTTGTCTCTTGAAGCTCTGGCTCTTGGCTCTAGCTCTTGGCTCTAGCTCTTAGCTCTTGGTTCTAGCTCTTTGGCTCTGACTCTGGCTCTTCGACTCTAGCTCTGGCTCTGGCTCTTTGACTCTGGCTTATTTCTGCCCTCTATCAGTTTACAACCCTCTTGGTTTTTCACTCGGCTTCCAAGTGACTCCCTTGGCTGATCTTTTTCTTCTGTGCTGACTCCTTCACCTCAGCTTCCCGCTTTGGCTTCACTATCAGTAATAAACAATCAACAACAACAACCTCAGCAGCCAAATAAAACTCAGCAGCCATAAACAACCCCCTTGTTTCTGTTGTTCTATGGCTTTTAAGCCAAATCGGCGTTGTATGTTTGTTTTCCCTTTTGCGCTCTTCGTCTTCCCACCACAGTCTGCTCAAATCCCATCCCTGAGCGTTAGAAATCATTACTAAACGCCCTTAGGGATGGACGCCACCTATACTATAACGGAAGGGAACTATCGGCGCTTGGAATCCTTAGAAACAGTGGTTCCCAGTTTACATAGAGAACATTGTAAAACATGGGAAAATCTGTAGAAAACATTATTCCGGACTTCAAATTTTCATAACTGCACTCTATAACATTATCGTGTTCACCTATGAGTCACCATTGCATGTCGCAAGGGCCTGCCCCTTTGTATTTATATAATTGCATTAAAACGTTGCAAGTCTCGCTTATATCACTATTTCCCTTTGTATTGAAAATACATAAAAAAACGTTGAAAATCCCGCTTACCGGACTTGAAATTATATGTAACGGCATTAATAAGGCCTTTCGGGTCCGCAATATTGCACCGAGCACTTCCTTTCATATTTCGTTTACTAAATGAAATATGCAAAATATATATAAAATGGTCGTTTTACGGATCTCGAATTTTAAGAGATATCACCCATATCTCCATCGGGTTCGGCTATCGCATCA
>APFE030069079.1:0-13007 GCA_000404065.3 Pinus taeda | reverse complement strand
TTACTGGTACTTGATGATAATTTGATATTTATGGATCCAGTTTGAAAATTTATGAAAAGTGGTCCTTGAAAGAAAATAAGTAGGGGTTGTAGCTCCCTTCCAGGAGAGACTGGAAAACGAGAGAGAGTTGTAGCTCTTTGCAGGTTGCAGCCTGCGTACTGGTAAAGGACTGCACCAGTACAAAACCTTTGTAAAAGAAGTTTCTAAATTGAAAGAAGATGAAGACATATTGCAGTAGGTGGTTTTCACCCACATTGGGTTTCCACCTTACATCTGGTGTTCTTTGGTGTGACTATCTGTTTTCTTTATTCATGCTCATTGTTTTATGATACTGACATGCAAAAATAATTCAAAGTGTGAATAAGGAAGATTTATTAAAAGAACTTGATAATACTGATTCACCCCCCCTCTCAGTATTATTTCCAACACTTCTATCGTGATATACCACACTTCTTACAGAATTCTTCAAATTCCTTACTACAAAACTCTACACCATTATCTCTCCTGAGCACCATCATCTTCTTCTCTCTCTAGTTTTCCACTAGAGCCTTAAATTCTTTAAACCTGTCAAAGACTTTAGATTTCTTCTTAAGGAAATATATCCATGTATTCCTTGATAAGTCATCTATAAATGATATATAGTACATAGACTTACCCAGTGATGGAACCTTCATAGGATTAAACACATCATTGTGCACAAGCTCTAATATATGTTTCACCCTCTTACCACCAGAGGGGAAACTTACCCGATTCTGTTTCCCATATACACAATGTTCATAAAAATCAAAATCCAGAGAGCTATTACTCATACCTTCTACGATATCTTTACCATGAAGTATTTGAATGCCCTTCTCTCCAATATGTCCAAGCCTTTGATGCCACATCATGGTATTCTCTCCAGAGACCACTAGATTTTCTACTCCACTTTCAAGAACCATAAAACTCTTGCGCCCATCAACAACAGTGCTACCTTGCAGCTTGTACATAGTTTCAATTCGAACTCCCCGCATCAATACCAGTTCTCCTCAAACCATCTTGCAGGTATCCTTCTCAAACACTTTTTTTACACCTGCATCATCTAGCTTTCTTACAGAAATCATATTTCTGGTCAATGCAAGAGTATGCAGAACACCCAGAAGTGTTCTAACCCTTCCACCTTGCAACTTCGACTTTACTTTTCTACAACCAATGATTATATCCTTCTTATCATCCCCTAAGAATACATCACCACCATCGTATTTCTGATACTCGCAGAACAACTCCCTATGGGGAGTGAAGTGAAAGGATGCACTTAAGTCAATCAACCATGCCTCATGATCTACATGTGTACTTGAAGAAGCCAAGTACACATCCCCACCTTCATCTGAGGTGGTTTTCACCTCTGCAGAAGGAGCACCATCAGATCCCTTTCCTTTGTCAGGAGCTTTAGATTTACAGTCCCTTTTGTAGTGCCCTTCCTTTCTGCATTTCCAGCAAACCACGTTTATAGGTTTTCCTGGAGATTTAGATCTCCCACTCGATGACTTATTTTGTTTCTGTTTTATGGCTGTCCTCATATAGACAAGCCATCACCATTCTGGATCTCCATAATTTTCTGTCTCATCTCCTCTGTTAGCAAGGATGAGACTATTTCATCAAACTGCAAGGTAGTTTCATTTCTACCTATTGCAATAACTAGACTATCCCACAAATCTGATATAGAACAAAAAAAACGGATGCACTTATCTTCATCTGAAATTTTAATATCAGTAGACAATAACTGAATTGCCACAGTATTAAATGCATTCAGATGCTCTATCACCGAGTCTCCATCTTTCATCCTCAGGTTATACAACTTTTTCCACAGGAATAGTTTATTCACCAGAGACTTAGATTGGTACAAAGTCCTTAAATTGTCCCACAAAGCCTTTGCCATAGCTTCCCCTGATACATTCAGCAATACTAAATCTGAGACACACAATCGTATTATGCTCTTTAGCTTCCAATTCAACTTCTTGCATTCCTCATCAAACAATCCCATTTGTTTAGTACCTAGATCTACCATGATCCACTGACCTTTATCCACCAACAGATCCTCCATCTTGAGTTTCCACAACTCAAAACTCTAACCATTAAATTTCTCGATCTCTATCTTTCCACTGCTCGCCATCTTCTTTCACCACTAGAATCAATCTCGTAGATATCCCACTGAACAAGGTGTACCACAAGCCCGAGTGAAATGCCTCAGCAACAAAGGCATCCCCTTGAAACCAAAATAGCTCTGATACCAAATGTAGGCTTTAACCTCGTAAACAAATTACCTGCATACGAATTCTAAAACACAGAAAATAAACAATGCGAGAGAATAACACATAAAACACATACACACAGAGATTTTTTCCTGGATCCCAAAACCGGGACTACTAGATTTATTTTTCATTATTTTCCTTTCAATGTTACAATACATATTTATACATGTCAACGCATCCAATACCATGGACCAAAAAACCATTGCGTCCAAAACCATGGACCAAAAACCATCGTGTCCAAAACTATGTGCAAAAACCATGCACAAAACCATAGGTAGGTCTGCCCAACCTAATATAGTGTCCAAAAAAAATTTCCATGGGGCACTACCTTGGACCCCATAGACAAGGGCTAGTCATGGAAAGAGTATAACACAACCCAACAATGATCATTTCGTAGATCAGTTCCCTTCATTACCTAGATTTAAGGATATTTACAAAGAAGTAAGGGAAGATGTTGAAGAAACCTACTTTGTTAGATCTAAAAAGTTGTGGTAACATAGACCACCAGGTATGATGCACAACTCTTATTCTCCCTCTAATTATTGGTATAATGTATATAATGTTCAACAACCACCCCTGCAGTTTCAATATCTAGTATTTTCATGAAAGACCCCTAACCCTTATTTGGTACAATATCCTATTCCTTGACCCCAATGGCTTATTTCTTCATTGCCTCAGCCTTGGCAAGGACCTGTTCTCCCAATCCAAATATCTGTGCAATTAACAATGTAACAACATTTAAAAATCCCTTAAAATGTGCCCATAAGTGCTCCTTTGTTGTGCCCTTAGTTTCCTATACAACCCAATCATAACCCTAATAATAAGGTAGTACAATTGGTATAATCCTTAATTTTTCAAACTTATTGCATTTCACTGGTAGAATGTAATGAGATTCAACTTCTCTCAGGAAGGGGAATAACCCCCACTCCCCCCTCTATTATAATAGAAAATGGGGAAAAAAAAAACTTATTAAGGGGAGAAGATGTGGTTCAAGGTTCTGTAGGAAAACAACAAGATATAACAACTGATGATATACATAGTGTTGAAACAATGGATGAGACTATAACAACCAACACTATAGCTAGTACTCTTGTAATAGCTAATGGCATTATAATAATAGATATTTCCTTAGTTGTGAAACCTCTAACAACTACTATAAGTGATCCATCTTCACGTGTTCATTATCTTGAGAGATTGGTTGAAGCTAAAAATGTACTTCGAACTGAATATGACTTCCTAACAAAATTAAAGAGTTTGCATGTTCAAATTCCTTTTACTTCAAGCAATTGGGTATGTTATTATTTATGCTAAAATAATTAAGGAATATGTTAAAAATCAAGGTAGAAAACCTTGCAACCCTCCTATTGTGCATGTCATTGGAAAAATATATGAGTTAATATTAGGAAATGATGTGCCTACTAAATACGAGGTCCCTAGGAATCCCACTGTGGCATTCACATTGGTGGGGTAGCCCATCCTAATAATTTAATTGATTTAGGGGTTTCCATCAATACAATAGCTAAGGATGTTGTAGAACTACTTGGGCTTGTTAATTTATGACCAACCATGACTATTTAATAGTTATCAGATAGGTCTAAAATATGACCTTAGGGGATATTAGAAGATATCATCATTTCATTTGATTCTTGGTATTACCAAGAAGACTTCATGGTGCTTTAGTCTAAAAAATGCTTTGGTGGACATCGTTTTATTTGAGGAAGACTGTGGTTGGAAACTAATGATGCGTATATAGGATGTAGGTCTATATGTATGACTATCTCAGATTGATATGCTACCAAGAACCTTGTCCTTTATCCTCTTACCAAACCAAGTTGTGAATCTAAAAACCTTCTAGAATCATAATTTGAGTTGGAAGAATCAGATGCTTGTCCAATAATCACTATAAGTAAAGCCTTACAATTTAAAAGTGAGACTAAAGATGTTGTCATTAGTAATTTCATTAGTGAGCCCTCTACTATCACACCTTGCACATCCCAATTGTTAAATGTTGCAATAGTTAAGTTTGACAAGGAAGAAATTATTGATGAACATGGTACACATGATATACCTACTACCTTCGATCTTAAAAGTATACTGGTGGAAATTGAGTCTCAAAAATCCCTTAACATTAATCCTAATTTATCTGCTGAATAGAGAGAAAAATTAGTGTTGTTACTCAAAAAATATAAGGAATCTTTTGCATGGGATTATAAAGATATCAAGGGTATCCATCCTAATTTATGTGCTCACCATATCTATTTAGAGGAAGGATCTCAACATGCCAAGTAACCTCAACAAAGAATGAATCTGACTTTAAAAGGAACTGTGAAGGAAGAACTCCATAAACTTTTAGATGTAAATTTCATCTATCCTACTTCTGATAGTCAGTGGGTATCTCCATTAGTTTTTGTTCCTAAAAAATATGGGAAGTGGAGAATCTACATGGATTACAAGGAGCTGAACAAGGCCACTCAAAAGGACCATTTTCAATTGCCTTTCATTAATAATATCCTAGATAATTTTCTAGTAAGAATCTTTTTCTATTTTGGATGGATTTAGTGGTTATAACCAAATTTATGTTTCCCCTAAAGGTTAGGATAAAACTACCATTACTTTCCCCTAGGGTACTTATGCTTATAGGCTCCTACCTTTTGGACTGTGGGATGCACATACAACCTTTCAATGGGAAATATTGGGAATCTTTGTTGATATGGTTAATGATTGTCTAGAAATCTTCATGGATGATTTACACCTTATGGGAGTGGATTTGATGAAGCCTTGAAAAAACTTGAAAAAGTACTTGAGCCTTGCATTCAAAACCATCTTTGTCTTAACACTGAAAAATTCAATACGATGATGATTGAGGGTATTGTTCTAGGACACTATCTTTATGTTGTAGGTATTCAAGTGGATCCAACAAAGGTACAAGTAATTTTAAAATTTCATACTCCTAAAACACATAAAGAGGTATGTATCATTTTAGGTCAAGCAGGTTATTATAGAATATTTATATAGAATTTTTCTAAGATTGCATTACCATGATTTTCCCTATTATAAAAAGACAAGGAGTTTGAATATACTGATAAGTGTAACAATTCTTTTATATATAAGAAGAGAGTATAACAACAACTCTTCTTTTGAGAAGAACATATTGGAATTTTTCATTCCACCTCTACATATGCTTCTAATACAACCATTGGAGTTGTGATTACTCAACAAGAAGGAAATAAAGTATATGCCATCTATTACATCAACAATAATTTGGTTACTGCAGAGGTAAATTATATCGTTACAGAGAAATAATTTCTTGTTGTTGTACATGATATTAATAAATTTAATCACTATATCATTGATTAACAAACTTTTGTGCATACAAATCATTCAGCTATCATATTTTTAATGAACAAACCTATTACAAATGCTAGGGTTACTAGGTGGTTGTTGTTACTCCAAGAGTTTGATATTACTTTCATAGATAAATATGGAAAATATAATGTTGTAGCAGACTTTCTTTCTAGGATAACTAATGTTACTAATGATCTTCCTATGGAGGATTCTTTTCTAAATGAATATTTATTTGTAGTGTCCACTTATTCACCTTGGTATGCAAGTATTTATAATTATCTCTATTGGAGCTACGAAATGAATCAATTTTGTTGTGAAATTGGCCTTTTTTTCTGCAAAAACCTTCCTTATTAATGTGGAATTTCTTGTGTAACATTGTTAGTAGCCAATTGCAGAAGCTTATTAACTCTTCGAGATGCAATTCGAAACTAGAAATAATCATTAGAACCCTGTGTAATAAAAGGACTAATAGAATGATGCCTTAGTGCACATTAAATGATTCTTTGTCACAATTTTACATACTAATTTTATGTAGCTTGTGTCTGGTCTAGTCTTAGGAAGTTTAGCGGATTCAAGGGAAAATGTTTGGTCAATTATTGGGGTCAAGATTATCCCCACACTTATAAATATGTATAATATTTTGAAAAGCAAGATGACTGTGATCAAAACTCTGGTTATAATTTTGATAATATAAGTTTGGGTCTACTCGAGGTAAGGTACTGCACAAATTTTCTTTCCAAGTTCATTTATTTACATGTCATTTTCTTGTAATGTTTAATTTTGGTTAATCATTCAGTAGATTCGTGATTAGCCAAAGTAGATTAGATTGTGTGTTTAAGTTTAATTAGTCTGATTTGTATTTCAATTTTCTTTTGGGCATTATTTTTCCTTGAGGTGTCCTTTAAGACGTGGTTGCACAATGTTGTGTAATCAACAAACCCTGTTGCAAAATCAACAAATTGTTGTAGAATTGTAGAACTACTGGAAAATCATATTTGGATAAGAAAACCTTATGAATTGATGCTCTTTCCTAAAATAATTTCACACCAGTGATTTGGGTAAGCTTATGAATACACCAATCATCATAGTTGACCTATCCCAATATTGATTAAACCACTTATAGGGTTTCTGCATATTCATATCCTTTGTTGGAATTCTTATGCTATGCATATAACATGGAGACCTCATAAGTTAAAAATGACAATTAAATAGATGAATTGAATTATCCTTACTTATATATATTATATATTATATTATTATATATATTATATATATATATATATATTATATACTTATATATATATATTATAATATATATATATATATTATATTTATTATTAATATATATCATATATATAGATTATATTATAAATTTGCATTTTTGCATTTCCAGGGAGGCACTCAAAGTACTAAAGATTCATGTCAAATATGAAATGACACTAGGAGTAGAAGCGACCAAAAGGAGATATTTAATGGCCCCTTTTAGTAACCTACCTCCTGAATGTCTTGCATTTAGAAACATAGTAGTTTAGGTAGGAAAACATAGGTAAAAGAAGGAAAAAATCCATAAAACCCCAAATACATGGTGTTGTAGGAGCCACATCTACTAACATTCTGGTAGACAAGGAAGGGAAGCCTAAGAAATGCCATAGTGTGAAACATAGTGTAGTAGAGAAACCCCTGAGAGGTGGGGAACCAATAGGGGAAGAAAATTAATTTCCAAAAGAAACAGGAAATTCCTTTGCATCTAATAAAGTCGAAACCCCTAAAATTGTAGATGAGGAAGGAATGGAAAATGGAGAAGTAAATGGACCACAAGATCCCATTATGTTTGAGTTTTACCATCCAATATCCTAAAGAAATAGTACAAATGAAGAAAAATCCTCTTTCTTCCCTAGCTAATTTCCACGGCCTTTCTAAGGAAGACTCTAAAACATTTCTTTCTAGTTTGATGTCATTTTTCATAGTTATGACTACTCCACTAAGGTACAAAAATTAAATTTGTTTCCTACAACTTCAAAAGATTATTCACACCATTGGTTTATGGCACTAAAAGGGAATTCCATTCGAACATGGGATGACATGAAGAATATTTTCTTGAAAAAGTATGAGGACTATTGTAAAGTTTGTGATATTAAGGAATAAATCTTCAAAATGTCTCAAGATGATGATGAATGTTTGGAATATTATGTCGAACGATTCCATTATACTTTACAAAGAACGTAACATAATTCCATAGATTCTGATACCTTACATATCCTCATTCTTAAAGGAATTTAGGAGGACTACCTTCATAGTTTAAACCTTATGGGGGTACGTCATGTCTCTCAATTAAATTATGATGATATCTTTGAGTTATGCATGAGATATTCCAGAGGGAGTTCAAAATATAATTGAAAGTTTCAAGATGTGATTTCCAAAAGTAATAAATCTAGTGGAGTAGGGGTGACAAAGGTTGAGTTAGGTAATTTATTAGAAAATTTTAAAACTAACATCCTTAGCGCCCTATGCTCCCAAATGGATGTTTTTCAGGCCAAGAAGGAGGAGGAAGTTGACTTGGCACTTTTTATATATTATTCTAAATGTTGTAGGAAACAACCTTTAAGGGAAATCCTATTAAATAATATTGAGATATGTAATGTTTCTTCCAAAGCTTAAAGTTGTATTCAAGGAATGCAACAAAGAAATGAAAAAAATCTATTTTGTGGTCCAAAATAAACCTTGGCCCCCTAAACCATCTGGAAACACACCCAAGGAATAATATGTGTATCCTTGTTTGCCTCCAAACATTGGATGGTATCCTCCTATCCCTTGGCTACAATGGCCACCACAAATGAAAAATCAAGGATGTATTCCACGGTGGAGAGGACCCTCTTCATATGGAAATATGACATCACAAGCACCACCTCTGAATATTCCACAAAATCCTCAATTACCCTAAAATAAACTCACTTGGTCTCAGACTCAAAAAATACCTAAATTTCTAGCTCAACCCTTGCCTAATTTGAATAATAAAGTATCTTAGCCCACCTACAATGTTGAATTATCTTTTCTTCTACTTCTAATTTGTCATCAATGGATTGTATAAACATTCATTTACAATCTAGGAAGGTGCTTCAAATTTGGCCTTCACCCATCCTTCAAGAGCAAGAGGACGAGGATACCTCTCTATAACTAGGGCTTCCCTCTCCCCTAATTCAATATGTAAGCTCCAAAAAATCTCTTGAAAAGGAACCAATTCCTTTTTCTAAGAGAGTAAGTTTGGAAAAAACATCAATACATCCTAACTTTGATTTTTTAGGAGAGTTGCAGAATTTATGTGTAAATATTTCATTACTAAAAGCCATTAGGGACATTCCCATATATGTGAAAGAGGTATGGGAACTTTGTTTGATGAAAAAAGGAAGGAAAAAGAAGGACCCTATGACTCTACAAGTCATAGGAAAAATATCTGACTTAACGTCTTGAAAAGTGGTTACAACAAAATATCAAGGCCCAGAGAGCCCTGTTGTGATAGTTAAGGTTAGTAACCTCATCATATAGAATACCTTGATTGACCTAGGGGTAGCTATTAATGTAATCACCAAAGAAACTATGGAGAAGATTGGATTGTCAATCTTAAGGTCAACCCCCACTATCCTCCAATTAGGTGATCATTCCACTATTAAACTAGAAGGGGTGATAGAGGATATAATAGTCTCCATAGATTCATGAGAATATAAACATGAATTTATAATCCTCCAACAAAAAGCCAATCTTGGGGGCTACCCATTAATCCTAGGGAGACCTTGGTTCACTACAATAGATTTCTATATTAGTTGTAGGTCAGGTAGTATCACTATTTCACAAGGAGGCTCCACTAAGAAACTTGCATTGTATCCACTAGCTAAACCTTCATTAGAATTTGAAAATACATTATGGTTTGAGGATAGTGATGAGGAACTTACTAAACCTCTTATGGATTTTGAAAAAACTTGTACTTTTAAAGAAGATACTGGGGATGATTTGATTTGCACTACCATTACTAATTTTCAAGATAATTGCATGTTTCCATATGGTCCAATATTAGAACCATGTTTTTAGGAAACATGTTCACCTACTGATTTGATACCAATTATATTCCATGACCCTATCAAACATTGATAATTAGACACAAGCCACTGAAATATATCTTGGAAAAAATCTTAATATAAATGCCGATTTAGAACCACTCTAGCAAGATCAATTGGTACAAATGCTTTGGAAAAATAACAATGCTTTTGCTTGGAATTATGTTGATATGAAGGGTATATCTCCCAATATATGCACTCACCATATTTATTTGAAAGAAGATGCCTGACCTATCAGACAGCCTTAGAGGAGGATGAACCCTACTCTAAAGGACATTGTGAAAGAAGAGTCGTAGAAGCTGCTAAATGCTAACTTTATTTATCCTATCTCATATAGTAAATGGGTTTCCGCTTTGGTAATTATTCCTAAGAAAGGTGGAAAATGGTGAATATGTGTTGAATATCATGAACTAAACAAGCCTACTTTAAAATATTATTTTCCATTACCTTTTATCAACTAAGTCTTGGATACCTTGGTCAAGAATAATTTTTTTTCTTTTCTGGATGGGTTCAATGGATAAAATCATATTCAAGTAGCCCATGAAGACCAAGAAAATACAACCTTCACCTATCCATGTGGTACTTATTCATATCGAGTACTTCCATTTGGGTTGTGTTATGCTCCATCTACTTTCCAATAGGTTGTCCTTGGTATATTCTCAAATTTGACTTATGAATGTGCCAAAATTTACATGGTTGAATTTACTATCTATGGGGATACATTTGAAGAAGCATCCATTTTGAAGAGACTAATATTTCACATAGTAATTATGAGTTTCATATGTTTCTAAATCAAGGGATCATATTAGGACACCATGCTTCTTCTGAAGGAACTAGAGTGGACCCTACTAAAATAGAAATTATCCTAAAGCTTACTTCCCCCACCACAAAGAAGGATGTCTGCAAATTTTTGGGTTATGCAAGATACTATTATATATTTATAGAAAACTTTACCAAGATAGCATCCCCTCTTTTCCATCTTTCGAGTAAGCCTGCGGAATTTTCTTGAAATGAACAATGCTAGTAAGCCTTTGATGCACTTAAACAAAAGTTGTCCATTGATTCTATCCTTCAAGGTCCTAATTTGTCCTTACCCTTTCACATTCACACTGGTGTGTTAGCCAAAACCATTGGGGATGTATTAGGACAAAAGGAGGAACAAAAGCCATATGTCATTTACTATATTAGCAAAAACCTCACCCCAAGAAAACTAAATTATACTATCATGGAAAAATAATTTCTTGTTGTAGTTAACACCATCAAAAAATTTCATCATTACATTATGGGATACCGTGTGTCTGTGCACATTTATCATTTGACCATCAAATATC
This sequence comes from Pinus taeda, assembly GCA_000404065.3. Lineage (NCBI taxonomy): Eukaryota > Viridiplantae > Streptophyta > Pinopsida > Pinales > Pinaceae > Pinus > Pinus taeda. The sequence continues at coordinate 1,934 of APFE030069079.1, read as the reverse complement.
TTATGAACAAACCTACTACTCATGGTCAAGTAACCAGACAATTACTTCTTCTACAATAATTTGACATTATAATTATTAATAAACCTGGAAAAGAAAATTTTGTGCTAACTTTTTATCAAGACTTAATAATAAAGCTAAGTCTAATTCTATAGAAGATTTTTTTTCTAATGATAACTTGTTATCCTTGTCTACTAAAACATCATGGTTCACAAGTATTATGAATTATTTCGCTACAGGGAGGCTTCCACTACATTTTCCGCTGAAAGAATGATAAAAAGTCATAAAAGATAGTGATAAATATTCCTATATTTAGGGATATTAATTTAGAACTGGGCTTGATTAGGTGGTTAGGTGATGTGTTCATGAGGATGAATTTATGAGATTTTTAAGGCTTGCCATGATGAGTTTTGTGGGTGGCACTTTGATATAAGAGAACAACAAACTAAATTCTAAGACAAGGATAATATTGGCTAACCATTTTTAGAGATGCTAAGAAATATGTTAGGAACTACAATAAGTGCCAAAGAATGGGCCAGCTAAAGTAGTTTGATGAAATTCCAGTTCAAACTTTGATCATATTGGAACCCTTTTAGAAGTGGGGTCTCAACATTGTGGGACCATTTAATCCACCTTCAAGACAAAAGATATGCATATTAGTATGTATAGATTATGTAATTAAGTGGGTGCAAGCAAAATCCTTGCCAAGAGAAACTGAAAAGACAATGGATGATTCTTTATGAGGAATTTTTTTCCCGATTTGGCGTACCGTGAGAGGTTGTTATAGATCAAAGGACTCATTTCACTTCTAAGATTATTCAAAATCTTACTGAAAGTTAAAAATTAAGCACCAAATGTCTACCCCTTATCATCTCTAGGCCAATAGATAGGTTGAGGCCACCAACAAGGTATTGGAAGGAATTTTGACCAAAACTATACAACAACATCATATGGATTGGATTGAGAAGCTTCCAGAAGTCTTGTGGGCTTATATAATCACTTGGAGGAATACTATGTGTTTCACTCCATATGATTTTGTGTATGGAAAGGAAGTCGTCCTTCTTATCCAATTCGAGATTAAGACACTAAGAACTGCCTTGCAAGTGGGAATGGAGCTTTCAAAAGCACAACAAAATTGGTTAAATCAACTTAATGAGCTCGATGAAATCTGGGAAGATGCCATTCATCATATGATATTTATACGAAAACAACGCATGAAATGACATGATAATTTATAAAGAAAAATAAATTTAAAGCAGGAGATTGAACTCTCTTGTTTGACTCAAGTTATAAGGATTTTAAAGGAAAAGTTTATACACATTGGTTGGGACCTTATGATATTGAGATTATATTTGATAATGGGTTCGTGTGACTTCGTGCTATTTATGAAGCATGAATTCAGCAGAAAATGGGCATCAACTTAAGCTATATTAGAAGCCCCAATCAAAAGAATGGTTTTAAGGAGTTGGTAACAAAGTCCGACATGAAGGTCATAGAATGAGTGGATATTCCACGCTCCTCTTCAACCCCTTTATTTTTTTCTGTAGCTCATTGATATGAAAAAAAAAGAGAAAAGATTTGGTAGCGAAAACCTCATTTCCAGGCACTATCAACACTAGTGTTTGAATTGAGGCTTCTGTGATCCATAACAATTATAAGAAGAAATATTTCGGCATAAATCACATTCAGAAAAACATTGTCGATGCATTTCGAACCAATCAGTGTGGTTCATCGTCAGGACAAGTTGAAAAATCAGATCTATCTTTGCCAATTAAATACTTAGAGCAGAGCTTCCAACGGCTAACTAGGACAACGTCTATATTTGACTAGGGACCAAGGTCAACTAAACCCGTAATAAAAGTAAGCAAGGTACCTATATATAAATTCCATGAGTAAATTTAATTAAATTGGTAGTCTAATAAAACGTAAAAAAAAAT
>APFE030069059.1:31541-66221 GCA_000404065.3 Pinus taeda | reverse complement strand
GCGGGGATTGAGCACAGTTTTTTGCAGGGGGATCTTTGGGGCAAGGTAGGAGTGAGCGCTGATGCCTTAATCTGAGATGGATGATTAGGGATGATAGAGAAGGAGTTAAAGAGGGCAAACAACCATTTGAATCCTCTCTAGACAGTAGAAAACATAAAATTTGAACAAACTAAAAAGCTGAGCATGTCAAAGCATGGATTCAAACTTTACCACTTCATCTGTCCAAATAGAAGCAAAAGAGAGATGTGGAATACATAAACAGACTTACAAGAACATGTAGAGAACACACCATCAACACAACAATCCACAAGAATCCACAATGATGTCTGCAAAACCCTGGCCCTCCTTTTCTTTAAATTGCAGAGATAGATGTACAATATACAATAAAGCTTTCTCCCACAAGAGTCCAACCTTCCAACCTCTCAAAATGACTAAGAAAACACATAATATAGGCAAGCTAACCTCTTCCCTTGCCTCTAGGTGTCGAGCTCATCCTTCTAGGAGCAGTTTGAACTAATTCCAAACTAAGCACTAGATAATAGGCAGCTCAACAACTTGCCTCTATTACTTAGCTAACTGATTCATGAATTAATTATTCACTCTTTACATCAAGGAAGCTTCTAGAAGAGTAAAGAGAGATAAAATCTATCAAAGCGCCATGAAAATATTACATTCATACATCATCTACAAGTAAAAATAATCAACCATAGTCAAAACAGTGTTTTTTGACCAAAAAGGTCAATTTTGGCAAAGTTAGCTCTCACTGCCGCGCCCCCTGGCTCTCACTGCCGCGCACCTTTGTAGCAACTTTTGAGTGGATTCCACTGGTCCAAATCAAGTGCAAGATGGCTCATTGGAAAGCTTGGTCTGTCTACTTTCCATCCCAAGTCGAATTTCTCAATTTGGAGTTGTTTTGCCCCCTCAAAAACCATTTCCCTCAAGGTCACTTTCTGCAACTCAAAAAGTGGGCAGAAAGTCATTTTTTTGATGTATTTTGAGCTTTTGGAGGCTCAAATCTCAAAATCAGGCTTCTCCCAAGTATTGGTAATTTTTCTCTTTGCATGCCCTTTCCAAAACTGCCAAGTTTTCAAAATTCCGAGCAGTCCTCCAAAATAGTCGCGCTTGGAACGCGACCAAACCACGGGAAAAACATGTAATTTTACCAAAAATTTGCAAATGACAAAATTTTCTCCAAATTTCTTGAAATTTGGGCTGGGAGTCCTCAATCAAGTACAATGATCATTCAAAGAGGCTTTGGCCAAAATTTGGAGTGGATCGGGCGTTTTCCTTCTTTTTTGTGTTTTGGCCAACCGTCCTTGGAGCACCTTCGTTCTCGCCGTTATTTTTGACATTTCTTTAAAACTATGACACCTGTGCAAAAAATGAAGGAGGTTTTTCTTCTTTGGCATGTTGTGGACAAAAACCTCTCTCCGTTTTCCAAAATTCATCTTTGACCGCTCTGAAACATCATTTGAGTGAAACTTGCCCCGATGTGTGAAACAAGGAATTTGGTCGAAATGAAGCGAAATGAAGGGGATAGGGGGCTTCTAAATTCTTGGGGAAATTTTTTGGAGTGGGGATGGATGTTAGGAAGCAGGGGAAAGTGGAATCTCAGAGATTGAGTGAGGGGAAGGGGTCCAAAAGGGAAAATCACAGGCCAAACCTAGAAAATTGCCAGGTTGTAGCTAGAAACTAGGGTTTGTGCAAAAATGAGGATTTTGGGGAATCTGAGTGTTGGGAAGTGCATGATAAAGTACATTAAGGATAGGGGAAGGTGTATGAACATCAGGAAACAAGTTTTGCCATTGATTTGACCATCCAAGAGAAATTGGCTTCAAAACCCTAGGAGAGGGAAATGAACTTGCCAAGGCACAACTGAAGCATGAACAAGGTGTAAAATGACCCAATGGAATCTAATATGATGATGAAAACCCTCTGAATGATGATACACTCAGCTGAATGATGACATAGACTGACATTTGGGCAAATTTAGAAGGAGTGAAAGCGAACCCTAGACCTAATGCCTAGTGACCAAATTTTGCTTGAAGACTCACTGAAATGACAAAATTTGACTTTGACACATCAAAATCACTTTGTAAGAGCATATTTGATCACTGTAGGAAGGCTGCAAAGACTGACACTAACACTCTCCATCATCATCCAAGAAATCTATAGCCTTATCATATAAATCTACCTTATTCCTGTGAATGTACAACCAATCTATACCCAACATAATATTGTATGATCCCAATGGAAGCACATTTAGATGCATTGATATAGACATACCATTAAGCTCAAATGCACAAGATCTTACCCAACGATGAACTCTTTTCTTAGTACATATAACCAATTGCACCAACCAAGACTCTGCATTCACTTATTTATTCAAGTAACACTTATCCATTGGGTCAAGACTGATATAACTATAGTTAGATCCAAGGCCAATCTAATGATCAACCTACCTATTATCCAATGTTGCATAAATTTGAGGAATACCCTATCCAACATCCCCAACTGTTTGTGCCTCTTGAACATTATAAATCTAAGGTATGCCAACTTGATGTTGTGAAAAATATCTCATATAATTATCCTTACCATAGTCCCATCATTGCAAAATCTTCCTACCATCACCCTTGTTCTGCTCCTCAGACTGGAATCCTTGTCCTCTATCAATTGTATTGAATTTCATGTATAGTATTGCATTCTCCTTTTCATCTATATCCTGAGGTTTTCCTCTCTTCTTATCCCACTTTCCTTTATTCTTCTCATTATCTTTCCAATCCTTCTTAGACCCAGTCTGCTTTGATTTATCATAACAATGCTTCAATTTTATGATGGCTTCCTCCAACATTCTAGGCTCATCAGACTCAATCATGTCTTTGAATGATTCCTACAACTGACTGACGAATCTTTGAATATTTTCTTTCTCCTCCTTAACATAAAGCACACATCTCAAAAATTCCAAGAATCTACTCTTATACTCCTCATCAATCATAAATCTCGTCCTCAAATCATAGAACTCCTTTTCCCTGTCATCATAGTATCTTTCATATAGATACTTCTTCCTAAAAATTCTCTCAAACTCGCTCCAAGTCAACTCCTCTTCTTGAATGCCTCTGACAGTATTCATATATTACCACCAAATGTCTACTTTTCCTTTAATGTTGAAAGTAGTTATCTTGGCTTTCATATTTTTTGAATAATCATGAAATCTGAAAAAAATTATTCATCCCAAGTAACCAAGTTTCTACATCTTGTGACTTCTTCATTTCTCGATCAAATGTAGGAGTCTTTTCCTTCTTGAACTCCTCTAGAAATTAATGCATCTCACTCCTCCTATAAGGATGGTAGATGGTGTCTCTCTGAACCAAAATTAGAATAGAACCCATGGTCATTACCCCTCTTGTCAAGTGTATCCAAGAACCTACCATCTCTTACTGTGACATCCCTATCAAACGTGTATCCTAATTAGGCCTTCTTTCATATGCCCCATTAGTCCTTTCTTCTTGTCCATAACCACTCCATGGTTGTGCATGTCTCTGCAAATCTGATAAACTCTAAATTTTTACTACATTAACTTTTGCTTGCTTCTATTGTGCCCTGGCAAGTATTTCCTATGACTTAATCATTCTATAATTATCTGCCTTACAAATTTTGATCTTTGCTTCCAAACCTCTCAATGTATCTGCTATGTCATGGAGTACTCATTTCCATGTGGGTCATCTGATCTATATGGAGAATGACTTGAACTGTAGTCCACCATTCAGCTAGTTATCTTGATCATCTTCTTCCTGCAAACATATCATGTTAAATAAACTAAATATAAACATGATCAAATATACCTAAATGAAGTTCAGGGGAGGTTACCTCGTCTGCATAGTCAATCCGTATTAGCTCAACATATTCATATATAATGAAATCAACATATAAATCATCTCAATGTCAACATCATACCATCATCATCGTGATGATGCAAACTACAAAAATGACCATCACAAGAAATAGCCAACATACATGCATAACAAACGCATCGAAAACTAACATGCATGCATGACAAACACATTCCGCCCATTTAGTCCAAGTGTTTGAACCTGGAAGATCTTATACCAATATCTAATCCCTCCTCCCACATTTAATCAATTTCACCATCCTGTAAGGGTAAACATGAGACAAGTGTCACAATGACATGACCCAACCTCCTAGCTCCAGTTAAGGAAGTGGGGCCTACAACTAAACACAAATTGACAACTCACAACATCCCTAAGAGCTATAGGATAACTCAAGGGCCAAAGAACCACCCCAAGTGACCAAAACCTAAGTTGGGGCTCCTTTTTACTGACCTAGACCCCCAATTGCATGCATGACAAGGCCTAGATGTGGTTGAAGGCCTCCATCTGCTTCCACAACGCTGTTTGAGTGTGGTTGTGACCCAACTTGCCCAGTTCAAAGGGTATGGTCCCGAGATCTGAGCCACAATTCTGGGTCAACCTCTAGACCACTACCCAACACTACTTGAGACTTTCTAGAATGATACATGACATGCCAACAAGGCGAAAATTTCAAACTCAAGTCAGAAACTTAACCTAAATTGAGTAGAACAAACTAGGCATTTGGTCAAACACATGGTAAACATGTGAGCTATAGGTCATGGGTGCATATTTGGTCATAAAAGTCTGAGATTCATCTGAGAATTACCAATAAGGCTCTATGCCAACTCCAAATAGTTGCAACAACAATAATTAGTCCATGAATTCGTCACCCATTCATATATTCATCAAAACATGTCATGATCCATAAGTAATATACATCACATAACTAGCGAAAAACCAACATACAAACCATGGAAACTCATCCATAATATCACCAAAATAATTGCTACAAATATACATGAATCAAATTATAATAATAACTCTTATTAACATATGAAAACACCAACCAAGTCACGGACTTCCACGTACTAGTTGACCATAGATTAGGTTGAACCAAATAGCTCTTTAGCCAATCACCTTTGTGCCATATTCCAAGCATGAATTAGGGATCTCATGGAATAACCAAACAAAACAAAAGCAAGGCTTCCATATCACAAACCTCCTCAAACCTTAACCAAAGTGATTCCACCTCCATGGTCGTACATTACTAATCACCAACCAGATCAGTCTCTACCCAAGTTATCTAAGGCTCTAGGAACTAGTAACTCAAACTACAACCTTTCATGGCTCCAAAGCATTAATCCAAATTGGATACAAGGACTAGTAACTCAACTCATCAATGGCTTTAGAGTGTTTTTCCGAACATAGGTTCCAGGACTAGTAACTCAACCCAAGATGTTCTAGGGCTTCCTGAGCATTTTTTCCAACCCACGTCCATAAGAATTATGTGCGCCAATTAGAAAAAAATCATGTGGAAAAATACCCACAATATCAAGGCTATTCGGGAAATGGGAAATTAAGACTAAAACCATTTTCAATCTAGGAAAATATTCCATGCCAATGACAACACATAACTAGAAAATCATATGCATATACCATGCATCCATAAATTAGGAAGTAAATCACATGTGCAACATGTTACTTGCAAATCAATCAAGTTTTAGCTACTGATCCACCTTTTCCCTTGTACTTTCCTGCTTTCCTTTGCCTTCTTTCTCCTAATCCAATTGTTGAAGTCTGAAATTGTTTCCTTTTTTACTACCTTTTTCCATCTCCTTCACCCTTTTTTTCACCATTTTTGTATCAGTCTCAGCATACTCAAGGTTAATTCGACTAATAAAAATGTAATTTTTATCCATGTTTAGAATCTATGTTTCTTTATGAATTATAACAAAAACATTCCTAAAATAACAAAATCATGAACATTTCATAGCTAATGTTGAATTCCGCAATGATATTCATGGTTAGACAGGTTGTAGTGCATCACCAAAAGGATGAAGATTATTTGAAGATGAAAAATGTTCACCACATGGATGACCACCTATCGGCATGACTTGGAAGGCTATAAATATTAAGAGATCTAAGATTCAAAGTCAAATTCAAACTCTGAGTATGATGATGTAGTGGTCAAGCAAAGGAAACAAGAGATTAAAATGACATCAGGCAAGCATAGAGAAGACTTATTCAACCATGAGGATATGATCCGATAATAATCCCTCATCAGTTTCTCTTTCAGGAGCAATTTGCAAATCATCAGGAGATAAATTCTTAGTTTAATTCCATTTCCCAGATGGAAAAGTAGTTTCGTTTCGTATTGTCATAAAACGCTTGAAGTTTTTTAATGAAAACTTGTATAAAAATACATAAGGTGAGACCCAAAACACAATTTGATTATTAACTTTATTATGGTTATTTCAAGTAAATATGATCCTTTGTTTTCAATGCGTGACTAAGAAATCATCTGAACAATAGCAGATTTACACTCATGGGAGGATCCCTTGTCGAGTTGTAAGGATATTTAGTTGTGTTTATGTTTCCATTTGTTCATAGCACAATATTATTTTGAAGTTTATTTTCTCTTAGAATAGTTTCATTACAATTCTGATTTGATCATTTTGTTATTCTAGTTCCAGAGTGCTCATAAACAAAAATTACCAAAATATTTAACTTTCATATGTGTTTCCTTTCGGGTTTCATTACTCAACTAACTTCATAGAAGGCAAGAGAAATATCTTTTAAAGATAATCATGCAGATCAGTAATCATTAAGAGTTACAAGATCTCAAGTTCTCCTTTTATTTTTATTTATGTCAATAAATTCTTTCTGCAATCGTAGTCACTTTTCTTTCTGTAAAATTAGCTTTCTTATGCAATTAGTGTAGATTTTTCCTTCTGAAAAATAGTGTTATAGTGTTTCCAATTCTACAAGTAGCATTAGAATATTTTTCCTGCAATTTAATATTAGCATTTCCCTTTATGAAAGTAGAAGTAAGTTTTGAATTCTGCAATTAAAATAGATTTTCAATTCTACAAGCAATAGATTTCAATTTAGTTAAGTAATTGGTTTTGATGTAATTTTAAATAGAAAGAACTTGTGCATGTTTACACTCTAAATCTCATTCCAAGAATATTTTCATACTTAGAATAATCCATTCCATAGATAGAACTCCTAGCATATATAGTGCACATACATCTCACAAGTACACAACCTTTGCTGACAATTAATGAAGTAATTTAAGAACAATTAAATTACCTAACATGTTGCCATCGTTTCTGGGGAATTGTATATAGGATTCTATTATTAGTTTGCATATCAGTTTAGGTGCATTCAATTTTGTAGATGCATAATTAAAGCATGGTAAAAATCATTTATGCATAGAGAAAGGGATTCTAGGGGTAGATTTGTAAGTAAAGGTAGAAGTTCAATTCCAACAACACCACCCATCCCCACTAGACCTTGTAGTGCCACACCATCCACTAATACTCACATTCCATCATTGGCAGGTAGACATAGACTTCTTGAGGTGCATAGATCTGAAATCAAACCAAAAGATTCACCAACTTCCTCTACCAAAGTTGTAGTTGAAGAACCTAAATCCTCAATAGAAGGAGCACTTTTCCTCTCTTCAATGGGAGAACAACTTCTAGGACAAGAACTGCAGGTTCCTAGTGAAGAATAAGAAAATTTCTTATTATAATATACCATTAGTAGAGGAACCAGAAGAAATCTAGACAATCTTATCATAGAACCTTATATTAGCTTTGAAGAATCTAGAATGGTAGGGGAAGGAGAAGGAGAAGTACATAATGTAAATGGTGAACCTAGGATTGGAGGTGACAAGAGGCAAAGGAGGAAATAGAGGAAGATGTGGAGATCGAGGTGGTAAAGGTGGAAGGGGAGAACCAGAACCTTATGGATTTCCCATCTTTGATGAAGATACCATAGGTACAATGAAGAACATCTCACCCTACATCCTTCCTAATTTACATGGTTTGAGAAATGTGGACCTTGAAAAATTTATTTTTGAGTTTGAAGTTTTACGTGGAACGTATGACTACTTGATCCTCAAAAATTGAAATTATTCCCATCTACTCTTAAAGATGGAGAACTTAAATGGTTCATGGGATTAGGAACACATACTATTAAAACATGGGAAGAAATGTAAAATGTGTTCTTAGAAAAATATAAGGATTATTGCATGCCCCATAACCTTAAATATGAAGTCTTTAAGATGATGCAGAAATAGGATGAAATCCTTGAAGACCTAGTTAAAATATTTTCTTACAAAATCAAAAGGGCTAAGATGTGTAATTTGGATGCTGAAACATTAAATTTTATTTTATTTTAATCCATCATAGATTAATGAATTTTTCTTCTTAATTTAATGGGCAAGGGAGATGTTTCACAACTTTCATTTGCAGAACTTTGTGATTTGCGTAAAAATATTTCAAGGGGTAAGGCTAGAACTCACAAAAATCCAAGAGATCATGTGATGTCTAGAATTAATGAGTTTGCAACTGGAATAGTAAGTAGAGATGAAATATGAAATTTGTTGGATAATTTCAAAACAGATATCCTAGGGAGTCTTAGTGAACAACTAGATACCCTTAAGGTACAAAACAAGAAAAAAGTCGAGATTGTTGCATTATTTATTTTTTGTCCCAAGTGTAGGAAGAAATGTGCCTTAAGATAATTTCCCCTTTATAGTATAGAAAATTGTGTCATATGTGCTGAAAATCATAATACAAAGGAATGCCCTTCGATACCTAGTCTTAAAGTTCTTTTTCAGGATGACGCTAGAATAATCCAAGATGAATCTTTTTGTTTTATTTCTAAAATACAATGGAAAAACAACAATAAAGTATGACTCAAGGTTTCAATACTCAATCATATGCACAACCACAGAAAAACTGGATTTCACCCATGCCATGGCAACCTTGGCCCCCACAATCTCAAAATCCATCTTGGGCACAAGGTTGGAAAAGTCCTTATGGAAAATATCCTCAATTCCAACAACCTTTTCCTTCTTTTCCACCACAATATTATCCTCCTCAACCAACCCAATCTCCTCAGTTTCAAAATCCAAATCAACAACTTTCATTACCATTTCCTAAAAAACCCAATCAACTACCTCCTCAACCACTTCCAAATCCAAACAGTAAAAATCAACAAGTTATTTATAATATTGAAGTACAAAATTTTCAAGCTTGTATGATTACCCCATTAGGTCTAAATGATGTTAAACTTATATTTGGTAGGGTTTTACAAAAGAAGTCACCAAAATCATCATCCAAAAATCTAAAGAGGATGAAGTTCATGAAAAGGATGCAAATCTTGATCAAGAAAATAGTCCTCTACAGGAAGATATTATTGTACAATCAAAGGATGAGCAAATAAATCAAGCTCCTACAGTTCCTCTAATAGAACAAACTTCTATTTCTTTGCAGGATCCATCCTTCCTAAAAGGCTTAAAATTGATGAAGGAATATAAAGGAAAATTGTTTTACCAGACTATGATATGCTAGATGAACTTAAGAATATTTGCATCAAAATTCCTTTACTCCAATCTATAAAGGAAATACCAATATTTGCAAAAACTATTAAGGAGTTATGCATTAGAAAACTAGGAAAAAAGAAAAAAGATGTAGAAAAAATCCAATTGGTAGGAAAAATTGTTGATATCATGATGAGGAAACTTATTTTTCAAAAATATCTAGATCCTAGTAGTCCTATTGTGAAAATTAATATCAATGGTGTTGAAATTACAAAAACTTTGATTGATCTAGAAGTAGCCATCAATATCATGAGTAAACAAACAATGGAGCAACTTAAGCTTCTTAATCTTCAATATACTCCTACATTATTACAATTAGAAGATAGATGTGTTATCAAACCAGATGGAGTATTAGAAGATGTGTCTATTTCTCTAGATTCTTGGGAATATCTTGTAGATTTCATGATTTTAGCTCCCAAGAATAATTTAGGAGCCCATCCATTGATCCTTGGTAAACCTTGGCTAGCTACAACCGATGCATTCATAAGTTGTAGATCTAGTGATATGTACATCTCTAATGGAAGTTCCACTAAGAAATGTACATTGTATCCTCTTGCAAAAACAATAACTGAAGTAGAAAGTGAAATTTGTATAGATGATGATAATGAAGACTTTGATGTTATGTAACCAATTTATACTCTTTCACAATTAGATGAAGAAGATCAACGAATAAATTTAATGAACAATAATGATTCTTCATACCATGAGAAAGATCAAAGTTTTCAAGAACAACGCAATATTGAATATCTATCATCTCACCAAATAGCTTTACATTCTATCGAAAAGTTTGGCAATTCTCAAGTAGAAATTTTTCCAGATAAAACATTAAATACTAATAATGATTTGGAAGAATTTGAAAAGATAAAATTGATACAGATGCTACAAAAACACTCTTCTGCTTATGCTTGGCAGTACAACGATATGAAAGGGATTTATCCTAAAACTTGTATGCATAATATTTATATTAAGGAAAATTTGAAACTTATTCCTCCATGGCCCATGAGAGGCCATCGGGTTTTGCAAGGCTAGTCTTGCAAAGGTTTAACCAGTTTGAGCCCCTAACTCCTTATACCATGACCTCATTGGGGACACGCAAATAAAAACAAAGAAAAAGCATACTGCTTTGATATCCCTGATCCAAACTTATTCAAAAATGAAATAGAATATATACATAAACATAAACACATAGATGCAATAGGAGTAAAACATCATTTCATTAATACCAAAGAACTTAAAGATGCTTACCTACGGAATGGAAATAAACTAGCTTGGGCAATGGTAGCTTATCTCTTAGAAGAGATGTGGCAGTTACATGTCTATCAAATGTGTTATAATGAGGCTTAGGGGCCTTTTTATTATTTAACAAAAAAGGTAAACCATAAACAACAAAAACCCTAACCCTGGGAAATGGAACGACAAGAGTTTTTGGGCACCATTAGCATTAGTTGGGGAGCCAACTTCCTAGGGTTGTAAATTGGTCATATAATATATGTTTGGCACGTACGATACCTCATTAAAAATATCTCTCTGAGTCCTATAGTATATCCGACAAGCCCCTAACAATGGCTACGATCCTACTATGAACATAAAAAAAGCACTGTTTTTGGGGTCAAAATAGCTCTGAAAGTTTAGGACCCGAAAAATTACTAAAAATAGTAAATGTTGCTATAATGAAGTAAACTGATGAAATAGACTAGAGGTCCATGTGTAATAAGTGGGTGGCCACCGATATCCACTTGGATTATTCCTCTCCCATTAGGAAGCAATGATCCCTATTGTGTGTAGAGCTTCCATGAGGTGAGGAAATTTTTGTTGAACTTGGTCCCTAGTGAGCCACTTGCTCTCGTGAAGGAGTTGGCCTACTTTGACAAATCAATAAATCTAGATCCTCTATTGGTGAGGGTTATTGATTTGTGTGTCCATGATCCTATCAGTTTTGGCTTGTTCGATATAGCTTGTGTTGAGATCTGTTGGTGTCAATTGTTCAACAACATCAAATGTCTCTAAAAATGGGGGAAAGTATGATCGCAGCTTGTCCATATTGAATACCAGGTGCAAGGCAAGGAACAATGGAACTATAATCTAGAAATAATTGTCACCCTCAACCTTAGTAATGGTGTAAGGCCTAAATTGAAGCAGGTGAAGCTTGTGGTGGGCCTGGCTAGGTGCTCCTTCTGCAAATGTAACCAAACTTTGTCGTCGACCTGAAACTTGTGTGGCACCCGATGTTGATCGTGATGCTACTTGTACTTAGAATTTGATTTGTACAATATTTCATGGACCTACTAGCGAATTTGATGAATTTTCTCAATGAATTTGTTAGCCCCGTTAGCTTCGAACTAGACATGAGCTGAATCTTCCTGAGTGGCTGCAAATGGTATGGCAACATCAATGGGACATAGTGGTTAGAATCTCAGTCCCATTTGAAAGGGGTTATGGCCAGTTAATCTATGGAGAGCCCTTTTGTAGTTGTCTTGGACGTAGGGGAGGCTCTCATTGTTAGGTGGACTAATCCCTCTTGTAGACAAGATGGATCTCCCTAGACCTTAAAGAAATCTAGTAACAAACAAGAAAATAATTGCTACTTTTCCTCACCTTACGATTGATTGAAACGAAAAAAATGAGAGAGATCACTTACTATTTTATCGAAATTCTTGTTGAAGTCCCTTTTAGTGCCTTTGACAACTAGCTTCCTCTTGATGCTTTAGAGACTGCTCCAGTACTTCCCACAACTTCTCCATGATGTTTTGAAGGAAAGATAAATTAACTACTTAACTCAACATATATCATAAATTGAATCAATGACCAATCATAACCTATATGAGTGATCACGGAATCCCACAAATGATATCAGCAAATACATAATTAGGAAAGAAAAATTGATTTTTATTAAATAAAATGGAGAGAAAACTTACACACTCAAATCCTTGATGTTACATTCCTCTTCTCATAATCTCCAACCCTCTCCTTGGATGAAAAGCATCCTAGCCTTACTTCTGCAGCATAAGCCTACCTTCAATTTTCCTCCCCAATTCTCTGGGCTACTTATTATTTATAGGCCAAGAGGAGGAGGTTTGGGATCCATTTTATAAGGAATGAGATCCATAAATGGTGGGATAGGGGATCCACAAAGAGAGGGAAGTAGCTCCTTGATGGGAGGGATCAGGCTTGAGTAGGCATCCATTCGAAGTTGTTGTTTGGGAAATATTTAGCTAACAAAGGTTCTAGACTTTACTTTTTATTTTTACTTGTGTTAAGTCATGTGAGTATGCCATAGTGTTAGACAAATTATAATTTTTTGCAGCTTCTAATGGTCTCTTTTGCAAATGAGCAGAAATGGAATAGGAAACTATGAAGGAAGCCAATAATAGGTTTTTGAGCCTTGATACCTAGGAATTTTATTCTCTTTGGGATTGTTTGGGTTTTAACCTTGAAAGGGGATATTTTGGAAAACTTTGATAGATAGTGAAAGATCCAAACCAATGGTTATTTACCTAATGTGACAAAATGAAGTGTAACACTCATCCCATGTGCATCGGTGCCTCAAGTTGTGCATTCATAGGATGTGCATGATCATCTTGTTGACGACCTCCATTTTGCCATCAGTTTCGGGGTGAAAGGTCATGGACTTAGTGAGCTTGGTATGCAACAACGACTAGAAGCTTGACCAAAATTCACTTAGGAATTCGTTGTCTCAATCTGAGATAATGAACTATGGGATCCCAAAGTGTACCCATACTTTTTCAAATAAGAGTTTGGAAGTGGCTTCTGTTGTGATACTCTACTTGTAAGCCACTAGAATGGCCATCTTAGAGAATTTTTGGATGACCACGAAAACACAGTCATTGCCATGCTTGGTAGAAGGAAGGCCCGACATGTAATCCATGGAGATGGATTCCGAAGTTTGAATAGGAGTAGGCAGAGGAGTATGCATACCTTGTTTCTTGATTATATGTTTAGCAATGATGCACGCAGTGTAGGATCTTATGTACTTCCCAAAATCTTGTCGAAGGTTCAGTCAATAATAATGCTTCTACAACACTTTCACTGTCTTCTCAACCCCAAAATGTCCAGCGACCCGACTTGTATCTTGGATGGGTCCACATGCACACCCCTCTCATCAATGATGTACCCTAGATATTGAACCAAGGCCATATCAAAGGTGCATTTCTCGAATTTGGCACAAAATTTGTGTTGTCTGGATGACCTCTCGAATATGGTATATATGTTCTTTTGAACTTTGGCTGAAGATTAAGATGTGATCTTGGTACACTACCACGAACGGGTTGGTGAAGCATCACAATATGTCATCCCTCAGCCACATGAAGGCTGTGGGGGAATTTTTCAAACCGAAAGGCATGACCAACCATTCAAAAAAGCCCTCATTAGATTTGAAGGTAGTCTTCCACACATCAGAGGGTTCAAATGGTACCTAGTGATAACTAGACTTAAAGTTAATCTTGTTGCAATATTTGGCCCCTTTGAGTTGGTCCAAAAGGTCATCGATGAGTGAGATTAGATACCTATTCCAAATAGTGTATTATTCAACACTTGATAGTCAATACAAATCCTCCATCTTCCGTCCTTCTTCTGTACGAACATGATTGGGCTCCCACAGGGTGATGAACATGGCATGATGTGCCTTTTCTACAATAGCTCATGAATCTGCCTCTTGAATTCATTGTTATCCATAATAAAGCATCAGTAGATTGGCCCATTGGGTAGTGATGCACCCGGGGTTAGATCGATGTGGTGCTTGACTGACAGTGTAGGGGTACTCATGTAGGGGAGATGAAGATGTCCATGTACTCCTCCACGGCCTTGTCCATATGTTGTTGTTGTGAAGAGGAGCCCTATCTAAAGGTTGTAGATGTAGCCATAATCTTACTCTTACTCTAGGGGTGAATCATAAGGAAGACAAATTTCCTGGTCTGGGAAATGATCCTACTGCATTTTTTAGCAAAGATCAAAGAAAGGGTGGTAACCGGTGCTACCTCTAGTATCCTGTACAATTTCTGACCCTAAGTAATAATAACATAACAAGGTCTAGATTCATATACAACATGATGCTTCCATATGCATGGCTAACCTAATAAAACATCACAGACTTCCATAGGGGAAACGTTGCACAATGCCTCATCTACAAAGGGCTCGATGTTCTAAGGTACACGACACTACAAGTTCTTTTGGCACCCACTGTCAATGATGAATTCCATCGATGAACCCTTTACCCACATTTGTAAGTGGAAGAGGCGCTCCTCCTCCTCTGTATACTCAGGTTTTTCCTTTTGGAACTTGGTGGGGGCTATCATCATAGTGGGTTCAACGTCAATGATTTTCTTTCCTTTGTTGATTCCCTTATTAGGTTCTCACTCATATTCAAAGCATGCATATGTCTACGAGTCTTTTAGCTCAGCCACTAGCACCTACTTCATGTGACATTCATTTGTGTTGTGAGTGGGAGTTTTATGGAACTCACACCGCTTACCAGTGTCCTTTTTCACTTTCCCATTATTCTTTTCTTGATGCTTCGATGAGTTGTCCTAAGGGGTCACGGCCTAACTTGTCCCTTTTCTTTGTGGCTTGGGGGTGCGTTCACTCCACTTTGGGTTCGCATATCCAAAGTCTCACTTCTTTTGCTTGAATTTCTGCTAAATCTTGGAAACATATTGGTATGTTGAACCAAGCGAGCAGATGTTCAGGAACTCCATTTCCTTCTGAATATATTTTGTGCTAGCAATTCTGGTACTTGAGCACTAGATGGTTCTCAGAATATTTGATACCCAACTTTGTGCACAGGGTATGGAAAAAATTCGTTAGCTCATACACATCTTGATCCATTTATTGTCGCACCATATTCCATTGTATGTACTTATCCTCATATATCTCCACAAGGTAATTTTGTTCCTTGATGGCGTATTATAAAGAATTCCAAGTGGTTTCTGCTGAAAACAGTGAGGTTTCTCTCTCATCCCTATGTTCACAATAGGTTTCCCACCAGTCCTTCACATGGGGGGCGGCTTTGAGGAGTGGACAAGTAATATTTTCTCGATTGGAAAAATCATGAACCGAAAATTATCCTTCCAACAATACCTTGAAGGGAGTGGCGCCTCTAGAGTGGCTTCTGGATGATGATGTTTCGCTTATGGGCATCCGCCGAAGGACCTAGGCAAAGTTATCAATCATCACATTCCTCTGTCACTCGAGGGTTTCTTCGAACAATATTGTGAAAGGATCTTATGCTCCGTCATCTTTAGTTTCTTCCACCATGGAGGTTGTTGGGGTTTGTGAGGTTGGTCTTGCAAAGGTTCAACCCGTTCGAGCCCTAACTACTTATATCCCGACCTCCTTGGGGACATGCAAAGAAAAACAAAGAAAGAAAACCACTCTGATACCACTTCTATATACTTATGTAGGAACACAATAGAATATAGACATAAATATAAACACAAATATGCACGAGGAATGAAACTTCATTTCATTAATGCCAAAGAACTGAAAGATTCTTACATATAGAATGACAATAAATTAGCTTAAGCGGTGGTAGCTTATATTTGAGAAGAGATGTGGTAGCTACATGCCTCTTAATTATCTTACAATTAGCCTCAAGGGCATTTTTATTATTGAACAACAAAGGGAAACCATAAACAACCAAAACCCTAACCCTAGGAGATGAAACACTAAGAGTTTGTGGGCCCCTCTAGGTTAGTTGGGAAGCAAACTTCTTGGGGTTATAACTTGGTCATATGATCTCCATTTGGCACATATACCTTGTTAGAAATATCTCTTTGAATAATATAGGATTTGTGATAGGGTAAGGGCTTGTTTCTGACCTCAAAGAAACATTGTTTAGGGGATCAAAACAACTCTCGAAGTTCAAGACCTGAAAAACTGCTAAAATAGTAAATGCTGCTATAATTAAGGAAACTGATAAAACGACAGGAGGCCTAGGTGGAATATGTGGGTGGCCACTGATATCTACTTGGATATTTTAAAGAATTTTATTCTCACAATAAATGGAAAGAATCGATGTAAAGGGAGTATGATGTTCTCATAAAGAATGGAGCTTGGAAGTTGGTGGACCCTCTATTTGGAACCAAACCAACTGGTTGAAAGTAGATCTACAAGAACAAGTACAATTTAGATGTATCACTTGAAGAATAGAAAGAAAAGCTCATGGTAAAAATATTTTCACAGAAAGGTGTCAATTATGAAGAGATATTTCCCCCACATCAAAATCGGCCACCATTTGGTCTCTCTTTACCTTAGCGGCTCGAACTTGATGGAAAGTTAACCAAATGGATGTGACTACCACCTTCTTGAATTGATATATGAAATAAAATTCATTCATGTCTCATCTAGAAGGTTTTTTTGTGGAGTGAAAGGAACAAAAAGTATGCAAAGTTATGAAATCCATATATGGCCTAAAAGAAACACCGTGAGCCTAGTATGAAAAATTGATTAAGCATCTTATAAAATTAAACTTCAAACACTTTAGTCTTGATAATGAAACTCTATTTTTCAAAAAAATGGGAAAATTTGTTGTTTGTCTCATGGTATATGTAGATGATCTATTAATAACTGGTTACAATGAAAACTATATTGCATCCATAAATAAAGAGTTGAAGAAAGGATTTGAGATGATAGATTTGGGACAACTTCACTTCTACTTGGGAATTTAAGTGACCCAATGTATATCCATTCAATTTTGAAGTATTTTGATTAATTCTATTAAAAAATTGAAGGGTTAACAAAGGTTATGGTTGGCCACTGCGAAAAACTAATTTAGGCTTTTAAAAATGGACTATCAGAAGTACACAATTGGTAAGCATGGTCTAATACTAACGTGGCTTTATGTAATTAAGCCAATAGGCATGGCCTATTTTAGAATAGGCCTTCATGAATTTTGTAGATTTAAAATATGATAAATGATGAGAATCTTCTTAAATTAAACTTCAAATGGTGCAACTTTATTTGCCAAGAAAATTGGAAAATTTGTTGTCTATATTGTGGTATATAAAGATGATCTATTAATAACAGGGAATAATGAAAATTATATTGTATCATAAATAAAGAGTTGGATAAAGTATTTGAGATGATAGATTTGGGATACCTTCACTGCTACTTGGGCATCGAAGTGACCCAAAATCCAAGGTATATCTATTCAACTTTGAAGGATTTTGGTTACTTCACAAATAATGAGTTAATAGACTAGAAATAAATATTATAATTTCAAATTCCATGGAAGGGAATCTCAAGTTACCCAAAATAATCTCTAACTCGAATTTCCAACCATCCACAATGTCATATAAGAAAGAAGGGTCAACTGGCCAATTATAGTATTGGAGTGATCTTCAAAACACATGTCAATTACAATAAGTAAGGTCGTAGCCACAATACTAATGCAGTTTATGATGTCAAAAGAAATAAGACAAACTCTCTATTAGGGCTAGTTCTACCATGGAGGTAAAAGTTTACAACATGAATTAAAACCCTAACATCGACCAACAATTGGTAGGACTTGGAACAAGAGAAATAAATGAGACTTAAAACATGGAATAAAAGATAAGTCAAGTGAGCTTCTTGAGAAACCCTAACAAGTTGGAGGATATACCTCATACAGGAAATGAGAAGACCTTGCAAGTAATCATAGTAACCAATTCAAGGAATTAGCAATAGTCGTAAGAAAGGAAAAAGACCTTTTGAATCATTTCCAAAATTAGAGAAAGGCACCAAAATTTCATGAAAGAAGCAATAGACTTACCAAGGAGGGCTTAGATTTAAACCTTCCATTCAATTAGTGTCAAATCCTAATAGGCATACAACTCGAAGTCATAAAACTGGGTGTTATATAATTAAACCATAAACACACATTGATTGACAGAGAAATTCATTACCTGGAAAAACTAGTAGAAGGCATACCTGCGGAAGAAGAATGAGGTTGAAGCCCATGTCCATTTGATGGACCTGGGAGAGAGAAAAATAAAATATGATTAGATATCATACAATAATAATGACTGATCCAGGAGGATCTCCAGACACCAGTGGCATGGAAAAGGCTCAAAATTCAAAGTGGCAGAAAGGTGATGAACTTGACATCAGATAGAAGTGCTCATCGCCTTGATTCCAATGGTGTGAACGACACTCCAATCCGAGTCCGGATGAAGGAGATAGAGGCAGTCAAAGTTGGGTCGACTTTTTGATGACCAGGTAGGCTTAGCAAAGACACAATTTGGACTTTTCTGGCGGATGGAATCTGGCCAACTCCAGATAGATTCCAGGCAAAATCGTTGCCTGGTTAAAAAGACTCATTCGGTCAAAAAACTGAATTTCCAAAAATGCACATTTTGTTTTTATTAAACAAAAAAAAATATAAAAAAAAGGGTGGTGGGCCACCAACCCTGCCACCCCAACTCATACCACATAACATTAAAAATATTGGTGGAGGGGCGGGCCATAACCCCCAGGCCCCCCCACGGAATGGTTGTAACAACAATAAACAAACAAGGTGGGCGGCTATGACCCCGCCACCCCACAACCCACACCACGGTTACAACAACACAATGCAGAGTTGGGCGGGCCGCCCCTTTGGGCACGGACCTAGCCCAAAACAAAAAAAACAAACCATCGCCTAAACAAGTTAGAGCAGAGGTGGGTACGGTGGGCGGGCCACCCAAGGCAGGCCCGACCCAACCAATTTTTTATTTATAAATAAATTTGTTATGTAAAAAGGAGGAGGCGGGGTTTGACCGCCCGACCTCCTCCCTATTAATCGGATCCCCAACCAACATGCCACAACAGAAAATTGGGAAACTACACTCGCAATTTTTTACTTAAACGCAGTTTATCATTGCACCCAGGCAGAGGAGGCAATGCACGCAGTTTGACGCAAAATTTTGCAGGAGGGCCAAATTTTCACTTTGTCATAATCTGACAAATTTTATATGGTTTCAACACTTCTCAATGCCACAAACGCAATGGCGTTGGCCATTTCTCCACCAAAGTTTTGCATTTTTTGGCCATTTCTCAGTATGCAGGTATAAAACTTCTTTTTTGTAACTAATGTTTGTACTCTTCTTTCTCATGCCACTTAATGAATGAAGGCCTCCCCATTGATCAAGCAGGGCCTGAAGACATAGTCCAAGTGGGAAGAACTCTATTATCAAGTCTTGTTGTCTTCTTTCATGCTTTATGTGTTTCTCCTCTTCTCTCATGTGCACATTAAGTTTTCTATTTTAAGCTACAATTTATGCATGTAATTCTTTAACACATCTATAAGAAAAAGATCTTGGATCAAGTGGTATCAGAACATGTCTTTTTTAGATGTGAATTGCATGTTTTTATGCTAACAATAAATAGGCTCTGAAGAGGCGAAGGGAAACTAAAGTCTTTCGATCCCGAAGTAGGGCATGCACATCGAAGGAGAAACATGGCAGATGAAGAGGCTCATCATGAAGAGAAGCAAATTTTCCACAAAACCTTCTATACAATGGCAGAGAATGTTGGTCAGTTGCTTTCAAGTCTGGATAAAGTAGAAGAGATAAATCCAAAAGAACAAGGTTTAGTGCATGGAAATGATGACGAAGAACCCCCTCCTTCTCCTTCCACAAGTGAAAGTTCTTCTTCCTCTCATCACCATCATCATATAAATGCAAGGGATGCATCTAAGAAACCTTTCTTTAAATTAGATGTGAAATTTGATCTTCTCATGTTTAACAGTGAAAGTAATGTAGAAAATCTTAATAACTGGATTAGGCATATTGAAATCGACTGCACGATTCAGCAGATCGAAGAGGACGAGGAAAATATTCAACTAGCCTCTCTTTGGCTGAGTAGCACTGCTCTCATTTGGTGGGACAGAAAATTGTGAAGCAGTAAGAGTGTGGGTAATCTTCTTTCCTCATGGCCTAGTTTCATTTCTGCATTATAGGAACAATTATATCCCTTGGGTTATAAACAAAAAGCCTTAATGGATTAGCAATACTTAAGGCAAGGCAGAGGTCAGGATGTTCAAAGCTTTATAGAGGAATTTAGAAAACAGGGACTTAATTTAGGCATTGCACTTGACTCACCTGAAGTAGTAACTAAGTATATTGGATCATTACATAGTTACCTTAGACATTCATTATTATTGTTTGAACCAACTACTATTGACTCTGCCAATGTGAAGCCAGTTCATCTTGAGAATAGGGGCAAAAATGAAAGAGATGATCATTTCAAGAAACCACCTTTCAAACCTACAAATGGAAAACCCAAAGTGAAAGGAAAAGGAAAGGAGAATAGGACTACATCAACCAAGAAATATGAAGGAGAAAGACCTTATTTCACTCACTACAAAAAGGAAGGTCGTGACGATGATCATTGTCAAAAATAGTACCTGGAAAAGAGACCAAAGAAGTATGGAGGAAAAGGCAAGTAGAAGACAGTGGAAACCGTGTAGCAAGACCTTGGATCTGATTCTGGAGATGAAGCATTGATCACAGCAGCAGGAAGTAAAGGTACTCTTACACCTCATGTTAATTCTGAATCACATGAAGGTACTAGTTCAATAGATGAGTCTCTTCCTAATGAATGAAAGAGAATTGAGATATTTCATATTAGAGTCATCATAAATCATACAAAAATGGAAACTCTATTTGATATCGGATCCCAAGCAAACTTAATTTCAGAGTCCTTGGTAAAGAAGCTAGTCTTGGAAACCAAACCACATCCAAAACCTTACCCACTTGGATGGATACATGATAAAGAAAAACTGAATGTAACTAAGCAGTGTAAGGTTAAATTTGTGATCGCTTCTAAGTTAGTGGATGAGGTAAAACTTGATGTGATACCATTGGATATCTGTGGCATGGTGTTAGGGAGTCCATATCTATATAATAGAAAGGCAATATTCTTCCATCATGAAAGAAAATACCAAATCACAAAAGATGGGGTAGAATATATTGTAAGGGCTCATCAAACTAAAATCAATGCCAGCCTTGTAAGTGCAAGACAAATGAAAAGGTTGGTGAATTCCAGTAAGGGTTGCATGCTTATGGTTGTAAGGGGAAAAGATGCAGAATTAGTCGATGCTTTCTAGGGTTGTGATCATGTGCATAAAAAGGAATTATGTGAATTAATTTATAACTATGATGAGATGTTTCAGGAACCAAGGGGATTACCTCCGAAGAGGGAAATCCAACATGAGATCCATTTGCAGCATGACACTCCTTTACCAAATATTGGCATGTACAGGATGTCGACCATTGAGATGGAGGAGATCAAAAATCAGGTACAAGAACTATTGAACCAAGGCGTCATCAGACCGAGCACTTCTCCATGTGGCTCACCGATTGTCTTAGCATCGAAGAAAGATGGCACATGGAGGATGTGCGTGGATTATTGAGCACTAAACAAAATCACGGTGAAAAATCGTTACCCTCTTCCCCACATTGATGACTTATTAGATTAGTTAAAGAATGCTATCTATTTCACCAAATTAGATTTGCGTGGTGGTTATTACCATGTCTGAATTACAGAGTAGGATGTGTGGAAAACCACCTTCAAGACTAAACAGGGGTTTTTCAAATGGATGGTGATTCCATTCAGACTTTGCAACGCTCCAGCCACTTTCACGAGGGTCATGAATAATATCTTTAGGCCTTTCATTGATGAATTTGTTCATGTCTATCTAGATGATATTCGTATCTTTATTAAAAGTTGGAATGAACATGTATGTCATGTGAAGAAAGTGTTTGATGTATTGAAAAACGAAAAACTCTATGTAAAATTGTCAAAGTGTGAGTTTGGGAAAACCTCTTTATTTTACCTAGGCCATATTGTTGGTCATGGTCGGCTAAAAATTGATCCTTTTAAAGTTGAAGCAATTGTAATTTGGCCTAAGCCTACTAGTGTAACCGAGGTTTGCAGCTTTTTGGGTGCAGTACGGTATTGGAGGATATTTATTGCCAATTTCTCTATTATTGCAGCACCTTTGCATGCATTTATAAGTGTAAAGAAAGTCTTTCAATGGAGAGGAAAACAACAGAAGTCCTTCAAAACATTGAAATAAAATATTAGCACTGCACCGGTCTTGGCCTTACCAAATCTCCAACAGCCATTCGAGATCGAGAAAGATACCAACGAATATGCCATGGGAGTTGTACTGATGCAGCAAAAGAAGCTGATATGTTACCATTCAGAGAAGTTCTCTCAAGTTGTGATAAATTATCCCACTTATGACAAGGAGTTATATGCCTTGGTCCTGAGTGTGAAAAAGTGGAAAAACTACTTGATCAACAAGGAGACCATTATCCATACAGATCATCAACCCTTGTAGTATCTTCAGTCACAAACCAAGTTGCAGCAATCTCGTCATTTCAGGTGGATGGGTTTTCTTCAGCAGTTTCATCTAGTAATAAAGTATAAGAAGGGCACTAGCAACAAAGTGGTCGATATGCTACCTCTCACTCCTATTTATGCTTCTATTATTTTGCATAATGCTTCTTTATCTTTTGAAGTTATGCTAAAAATATGCTAACGATGATGACTTTAAGGAGATTTATGAAAAACTAACCCATGGTTCACAGGTGGACAACTATCACTTGCAGGGGAAACTGTTGTATCACCTAGTTAAATTGTGCATACCCACAAGAGAAAGGGCACATGTAATCCAGGAGGCCCATACCTCCCTTGTGTCTAGTCATTTTGGCATTAAAAAAACTTTGTGTCATGTACAAAGATTTTTTTGTTTGGCCTCAGATGAAGAACATTGTGACTCACTATGTAAAGGGGTATGTGATGTGTTATGTTTCAAAGCCCTCTAATAGAAAACTCAGGCTCTACACACCACTCCCTATTCCGAGTCGTCCATGGGAAGGTGCGTCGATGGATTTTGTAGGAGGTTTTCCTTTGTCTAGAAAAAGTCACGACTATTTGTATGTCATCGTTGATTGTTTTAGTAAGATGCGTATTTTAATGCCTTGTAAAAAGCAGATCGTTGCATATCAGACTGCTCATCCTTTCTTTCAGCATGTTTGGGTCCATTTTGGGTTGCCCACATCAATTGTGTCATATCGGGACTCTTGATTTCTCGGAGATTTTTGGACCAACTTGTGGAAGATGATGGACACCAATTTGAAATGAAGCATGACATTTCATCCATAGACTAACGAACAGACAAAGGTTGTCAACCGCACTATGGTACACTTGTTGCGAGGCTATTGTGGGAAGCATCCTAAGTTGTGGGATGAACATCTTCCATATGTGCAGCATTCCTACAACCGAGCAGTGCACTTATCTATGCATCATTCACCATTTCAGACATGTTTTGGCTACCTACCAAAAGACCCTTTTGATATGGTCTTTGGAAGGGAAGATGAATCCAGTGGATGCGATGATAGGGACAAAGCATAGCAGTTCATTCAGCGGATCCAGTTGATTCACCAAGCAGTTTAGGAGCAGTTTGAGAAAAGTCAAGCTTGGTACAAGGATCAACATGACAAACATCGAGTCAACCATCAATTTCAAGTGGGCAACAAAGTGTGGTTCCATATCAGTAAGGACAGGATGAAGGGATAAGGGAAGAAGTTGTGACCAATCTGGTATGTTCCATTCACCATCTTGGAGAAGATTGGAAACAATGCCTTCCATCCCGATATGCCAATATATATGCAAATGTACTCCATAGTGAATGTGGAGAACTTAAATCTGTATGAGCCACCATTGATTATGGAAACCGAAGAGGTAGGCACAATTCCTACAGTTGACGACTTTGCACCAGAGTATCTCAATGAGTTACCTGAAGACATAACCCTTGACAGAAGAACCAGGACTTCATGAAGGGGAGATGTGGAATCCCTTTGATTTGGTCTCAAGGGGATGCACCCTAGTAAGGAAAAATGGCTGGAAAAAGAAAGAGTAATGGAACAATTCCCTCACTTGCCAATTGACTAATAAAGCTTTTGGCTGTCCAAAAGCTCCTCAATGGGGAGGATTGATCCAGGAGGATCTCCAGACACTAGTGGCATGGAAAAGGCTCAAAATTAAAAGTGGCGAAAAGGTGATGAACTTGACATTAGATCGAAGTGCTCACTGTCCTGATTCCAATGGTGTGAACGACACTCCAATCCGAGTCCGGATGAAGGAGATAGAGGCAGTCAAAGTTGGTTTGACTTTTTGATGACTGGGCAGGCTTAGCAAAGACACAATTTGGAATTTTTTGGCAGATGGAATCCGGCCAAATCCAACCATATCGCGAGAAAAATAATTGCCTGGTTAAAAGACTCTTGCGGTTAAAAAAACCAAATTTCCAAAAATGCACATTTTCTTTTTATTAAACAAAAAAAATATATAAAAAAATGGTGGCCGGCCACCAACCCCGCCACCCCAACTCATACAACATAATATTAAAAATATTGGTGGAGGGGCAGGCCACTACCCCTGGCCCCTACCACGGAACGATTGTAACAATGATAAACAAATGGGGTGGGTGGCCATGACCCCGACACCCCACAATCCACACCACGGTTACAAAAACACAATGTGGAGTCGGGTGGGTTGGCCTTTGCGGCACGAACCCAACCCAAAACAAAAAAAACAAACCATCACCTAAATAAGTTAGAGCAGAGGTGGGTACGGTGGGCGGGCTGCCCAAGGTGGGCCCGACCCAACCAATGTTTTATTTATAAATAAATTTGTTATGTAAAAAGGAGGAGGCAGGGTTTGACTGCCTGACCTCCTCCCTATTAATTGGGTCCCCAGCCAACACACCACAACAGAAACTTGGAAAATCCACCGGTGATTTTTTACTTAAATGCAGTTTATCAGTGCACCCAAGCAAAGGAGGTAGTGCACACAGTTCGAGGCTGAATTTTGCAAGAGGTTAAATTTTCACTTTGTTAGAATTTGACAAATTTTTATATGGTTTCAGCACTTCTTGACACCACAAACACAATGGCGTTTTCCGTTTCTGCATCAGAGTTCTGTATTTTTCGGCCATTTTTTAGTATGGAGGTATAAAACTCCTTTTTGTAACTGATGTTTGTACTCTTCTTTCTCATGCCACTTAATGAATGAAGGCCTCCCCATTGATCGAGCAGGGCCCGGAGACGTAGTCCAAGTGGGACAAACTCCGTTATCAATTCTTGTTGTCTTCTTTCATGCTTTATGTGTTTATCCTCTTCTCTCATGTGCACATTAAGTTTTCTATGTTAAGCTACAATTTATGCATGTAAGTCTTTAACACATCTATAAGCAAAAGATCTTGGATCAATGATGTAGCAAATTTTGAAACAAATAGAGAGTTGTGGAAAGATTAGAGTATTATATGCAAAATTTTGAGAAGCAAACCCTCTTAATGGGAGGAAAGGATTAATAATACAATCCATCAAAGCCTCTATCAAAAACCTTAACCCATTGCAGATAAATGAACCCTTGTCATACCAAAATTTGTAACAAGGGACAAACACTAGGATACCTAAGATCAGGGCTTTGTCTCCATCGACGGATTAATAAAATGGGAATGTCCATGGAAAACCCCAAAGGTGGTCACCACCAAAAACAACGACATCACATAACCACCGTTAAATTATCCATTTTTCATATGTATCATTGAGATCATTTCACAAAATACAAGAATCTAATTAAAAACTATAGTGTTTTAGGTCCGAAAACATCCAAAGTAACATTATAATGACATACATTTGGAAGTCAAGAACGTTTGACTCATTACCATAGGTACACAAAATAACATAAACTTACAACCTAGAGAAATATAATATAAGGTCGAGATAGAAAACTTATCTTGTGGATCAACAATAAATCCCATATGCATCATGAGATAAGTCTCCCTAACCTATAAACCATAGAGAAACACATGCTTTAAATAAGAATCGTGGTGTGCTTATAGTCATATAATGATATTAAGATTTCTCTATGCGGTTGTTTAATGTTTTATAAAAATATAACGAGCATATAATAATAGTCACTGATGAAGTTATGGTTGACATGTTGACACAAATATTTGGTACCAAGTTATATTATAACAACTCTAAATTTATATGCTTCTAGGGTATAATTTGTCATGAGGAAAAGTGATTCAAACATATAAGAAAATTCCTAATCCTAGTGAGCATGTAAAAAAAAAAGAGAAAGATTCTCATGATGGAAAGGTGATTCTAAAATTTAGAAAAAAAGGACTTAAGATAAAGTAAAAAGTCATATTGTGTATAGGAACAAAAATATATATATACATAGATGCAAGAAAATTCTTCATGAGGAATGATGAATGACAATTTTGACAATTATGTTGGTATGTAAATACAAAAAAAAAAAAAAAATGTTTCTCTTATACTATTTAGGAGTAATAATAGTTTTATGTAGGAAGTATTATAGGAGATTTGACAAGTGGTATCAAATCCCTAGTCCAAAAACTGAGACCTTGGGCTAGTTACCAATTTTTCTAATGGCTAACAAATAGGGGCTTGTGGATTTTGCACAATGTAAGAAACGAAGAGGTATGACAGGATACTTAAAGGTTGAAAATAATATTGAAACCCATATTGGCGAAGATGAGATTTAAATACACCTGCAACAAAAAGTTTGAGGCCCTAACAAAGAATTACTAAATATGATGAGAGAAATGAAAACTGAAATGCTAAATCTTCATGCTAGCCATGAATAGTTATTGAAATATTGTGCAGAGAAAAAATAGTTGATTAAGACATTAAAATAAAGGAAAAATTCAAGAACAGTGGAAGCCATGAAAGAAGGTGAGGACAAAGAAGAAACATCTAACCAGAAAAAAATGAAGAAGAAGCTCAGAAGTTGAGAGAACCAATGGAGGACAAAGAACATATATCCTCTTGAGTACATCCCCCATAAAGTAAAAATAATAAAAACTAAGATGGAACTATATGAAGAATTTCATAAAATTTGACCCCAAATATATGATGGAGAATCAAAGGAGGTGGCAGAGGTTTGGATGTTAAATATAAATTGTTATTTTCAAGCTTACAATTATACATATCAATTAAAATATAAACTATCCAACTATCCAACTGCAAGGGAAATCATCCCAATGTTGGGAAGAGTTAGAATTATTCATAATCTGGAAGGAAAAGAAGTTACCCGGGAGAAATTCCAGCAACTGTTCAAAGAGATATATCTCAAGTACAAATATTTCGATGAAATGTCCAAGTTGTAATGTCTCCTCCCACATTTACCTAATTTTCCCAGCTTACCAAGGTAAACATGAGAATATTTTCACTATGACATAACCTAACCTGCCAGTTCCAATTAAGGGAGTGGTGCCTACAACTAACCACAAACTAACAACTCACAACATCCCTCGGGGCTACAAGACAACTCAAGGGCCAAAGAACTACCCCAAGTGACCAAACCCTAGTGATGGGGTACCCCAAGTGACCAAACCCTAGTGATGGGGCTCCTTTTTACTTACCTACACCCCCAACCACATGCATGATAAGGATTGGGTGTGGTTGAAGGCCTCCAACCACATGCACCCTTGCATGATGATATGCAGGCACACTTTAAGGATGACATGGCAGAGCATGGGACACACAAGTCACTTAAGGATATTATAAAGGAAAAGGAATTAGAAATCAAAGAGCTTAAGGATGACTTGGAAAAATAAAATTTCATGATTGCATTCTTACAGCAGGAGAACATGCAACTTAAGGTAAATCAATTTTTTCTTTCTAACCAAAGGTTGATTTGGTGGAAAATGATGATAAAGGTAAGAGTGTGATAGATGTTGAGAAGCTTGAAGATAAGGAGCCTTATATCAAGCCAAGGAGGCCAATGACTAGAGGCCTAAAAAGAAAGGAAGCCCTAGGGAGTGAGCCATCTCCTCCACTAGGTCATCCACACTTTGAAGACACCATTGCAGCTGATATTGAGAAAGTAAAGAAGTTGTGGATTGGCAGGGTTAATTAACACTTGGAGATGCTTCTGAATAAGGATAACAGAGACACCAAGCTTCAGAAGCACACGGGAAGGCACTACTGCACAAGAAACAGGGTTTCTCATATTAGGGTAAAAAAAATGAAAAAGAGGCTAAGGAAAACCCTAATGAATCTAAGGAAGAGAGACAACTTATATCTACTTTCTGATGCATCCTTGATTGTCTAACGCATCACCCAAGGAGTTAAAAAAACAAATTTCAAGCAATCTTGAGGAATTTTTGTCAAATTTTGAAATTTTGGGTATTTTAGCAATTTTGTGATGTACAAAAGCATGGCAAGCTCACGCTACGCTTCTTCCCAAGACCTCCAAATGATGAATTTCTTGCATGGTTGGATATATTTTGGTGAGTACAAGTCATATATGTACCTGGGTTTCCATGTCAAGGCACAGATTGGAAGGAAAAGTAAAAAAACATGCTCAAAAAAAGGTTTATACCGTTGTTTCAGACCCCACGTTGCGCTTCTGGAGCAGTGTTGGGAAAAGTGATTTTTGGAGGCCTATAAAATGGATTTTTGTAGGTTTAAAACTTTGGGAGGAAAGTATACACACCAAGCTACCATCACCACTTTCCAGATCAGCAAATGGACCAAGAAAACCCACTCAAATTTCCCTACAAAGTCCACGCTGCACTTATGAGGAAATTCACTGCGCTTCTGTCAGCAATGTCATTTTTTGGTTTTTATTAGTCAAACTTGACTTTCCATAATTTAATTAGTCAATTTTTGTTCCTACTTGACATAAATAAGTGTAATATGGATTTTAAATGTAAATTTTATGTAATTATGATGGTCATTAATGCTAGTAAAGTCAGTCAATGCTAAATGGAGAATTTGTTTTTCAACCTCCCTAGTTTTAGGTTTGGTTAGAGAAAAGGATGTAAATTGTTCCTATCTTGATGGATTCCACCCCTGAGAGGGGAAAAGTGGCTTTTGATCTATATGTAACCTGATATAATTCATAGATATCGTTTTATGTTTTAGAATCATAGCTTGGATCTAGTTTACACTTTCTTACAATAATGCAACAGGCAATTGCAGTTATTATCTTGGGATTCTTGTGGTATGCTTTTGTGACAGTGTTTTTCTTTGTTTATCATTACATTTAATATTTATTTCTCCTTATTACCATATCTATGCTTTCTTGTGGTCATCTCGTAGGTGTTTAAGAAGAATTCATAAGTTATATGTTATGTTTTGATGATATTTTCATGCCAGTGTTCTATTTCTCCTTATGAGTGAATTCATGGTTACATGCTCATTCTAATCCTTTAATTTTTCGACCCTAAAACACCATGAAAACCTACTTCTATCAATGATCATGCCTACCTTTCCCCATTATATCTCTTCAATTAATCAATTGAAACCCTAGCCTAGTTCCTAGATCTATGAGCTTCATCTAGCAAACCCTAAATTCAGACCTACTGAGCTTTGAATATCTAGCCTAATATCTATCTTCCTCTCGATTCAATGATTGGCTATCAAAATCATAGAGAGAGCCCTATCTAATTTGGTAGGGATAGCTACTAGATCCAAAGTTGGTTTGAGGTTGCCTCCGTTGGTCTCCTTTCTCAGCCTTGGGACACTAAGGAGTGCTAACATACCCCATCTCAGATAGTGAGTGGGTGTCCCCTCTAGTTTTGGTCCCAAAGAAGAATGGGAAGTGGAGGATCTGTGTGGATTACAACGAATTGAACCAAGCCACCAAGAAGGACCATTTCCCTTTGCCTTTCATTGACCAAGTTTTAGATGGTCTTGCAGGGAATAAGTTCTTCTCTTTCCTCAATGGATTCAGTGGTTACAATCAAATCCAGATCAGCACTGAGGATCAGGACAAGACTACTTTCACATGTCCTTGGGATAAATTTTCTTATAAGATCCTCCCTTTCGTTCTATGCAATTCCCCTTCCACTTTTCAAAGGGAATTTCTGAGCATCTTTGTTGAGCTTATCCATGACTCTATGGAGAACTACATGGACGATTTCACTCCCTATGGTTGTGACTTCCTTTAGGCTCTCTCTAACACGGGAAAAGTCATGAGGAAATGAATTGAAATGAACCTCGCGCTTAGTCCTAAGAAATGTGAAATCTTAATGAATGCAGGAACTTTCCTTGTCCATTCAATATCTCAAGAGGGAATACAAGTGGACCCAAAAAAGATTTTCATCATCAAAAGGGTCCCTAATCCTCAAAATCAGAAATATGTTATGAGTTTATTGCACTTAGATGGATATTATAGGAGGTTTATTAAGGAATTTAGTAAAGTGGCTTCACCATTTTTTGGATTGTTGGCCAAAGACTTCAAATCTTTTTGGACAAATAGCTGCCAAGAGGCCCTTGAGATTTTGAAAGAGAAATTAACCACTACACCCATACTTAAGGGCCCAAATTGGGATATGCCTTTCCATCCTTTCTGATGCATCCGAAAAATCTATGGGGGCAGCCTTGGGACAAATAGATTATAAGTTACCCTATGTCATTTATTTCATTAGTAAAAACCTGTCTAAGTATGAATTGAACTACATTGTAACTGAGAAAGAAATCTTAGCTATTGTACACTCCTTAAACAAATTTACACACTACATCACTAGATACCATACTTTTGTGCATACTAACCATGCAGTTATTAAATATTTGATGAATAATCCTAATATGAATGCCAGAATCATTAGATGGTTTCTTTTGTTACAACGGTTTGATTTAACTATCATTAACAAGCCAAGAAAAGAAAATATAGTTGCATATTTTTTTTCTAGACTTTCTTTGCTTGCAAGTGATGAAGGGATGGTCGATGATCAAATTCTATATGAGAACCTATTTTCTACCTCAATGCTCTCTCCATGGTTTTTTGACATATCCAACTACCTAGTTGCTACAAAAATTTCCCCCAAATCTGTCATCTAGGGAGAAGAGCATAATTGTAAGGAAAAGTGCCCCTTTCACTTGGATTAGGGGAAATCTCTTCAAGCTGGGACTAGATCAGATCTTAAGGAGATGTTTCAAGGAAGAGAAAGTCTTTAACATCCTCTCACCCTACCATGATGGGCCCTCTGGAGGTCATTTTTATACCAAGAGAACAAATTTCAAATCTCTACAAGATGGGTATTATTAGCCCACTCTCCACCAAGATGCAAGAAGGTATACCAGTAGATGTGATCAATGCCAGAGGTTGGGAAAACCCACACCCAGGGATAAAATGCCTCTACAACCTCAGGTGGCCTTCGATCCATTTGACAAGTGGGGCATGGATTTCATTGGGCCAATTGATCCACCATCAAGGCAGAAAAAGAACATCATTATGTGCAATGATTACTTGACAAAGTGGGTTGAAACAAAGGTCGTCAAAGAATTAATAGAGGAGAAAGTGGTTGAGTTATTAAGGGAAAACATCTTCTACAAATTTGGGTACCCCAGGGAGATAGTCACCAATCGGGGAGCTCAATTCACATCAAATATGATCGATCATCTTCTAAGGCAGCATCATATCAAACACAAAACATATGCTACATATCACCCTCAGAAAAATGGGCAAGTAGAGGTTACAAATAGGGCATTGGAGAGCATCCTCACCAAGGTTGTGAGCAGCAGGAGGAGATATTGGGCAGACATATTAGTGGAGGCCAATAATATCACCTTCTCCCTATGTGTGAAAAACAAAAATGTGTAAATGTCGAGAGGAGGTTTTTTAATAAGCTGGAGGTGGATAGTTAACTTGTCCACCCTTAGCTAGTAAACTAAAAGTGATGGTAAGCACTCATGCAACGTGGAGGTGTCACATAAGTCAAGTTGGCATCATAGATAGTCAGTGGTGATTATGAGGAAAGAGGGAATAATTACTTCGAGTTGGGACAATGGTCCAAAAGAGGAAACCTCATGTGACTACCAGGCCACCACAGTGCTCCAAGCCTAAGCCAAAATCGGCATATTATGTACTATGGCTCATCTTATTTTGCATGATTGCTCATTTGAAAAATAGTTAAGGAGAGGACGAGCTCAAGGGGCCATCAAGGAGTTTCGAACCCTGTTATGACATTTCTACAGGAGGGAGCTACAAGAAAGCCTGCAACTGCTACAGGAGGGTCGAGAGACTTCTACAAGAAGAATGAAAGGGTGAAGGAATGATATAGAGGGTTGAATTGGTCTCCAAATTATTAGCTTCATCCTAGACCACTTGATAAAAAGTAAGTGCCACCATCTCCTTCATCCATCCATAAGATTGTATGCAAAGTGCACATCAAATTCTACATGCAATAGCAATATAATTGTGAAATTAAAAGGTCTTTTTGGGTTGTAGATTAAGGGGAATGTAGGCAATTATCATCAACAAGGAATTTTAACTCACTGTTGCTACTGAATTATACACTATCTACTATTAAAATAAGTATCTCTCCCTCACTTAGCTAAAAACATAGGTAAGAGATGAGGGGAGGA
Source organism: Pinus taeda (assembly GCA_000404065.3). Lineage (NCBI taxonomy): Eukaryota > Viridiplantae > Streptophyta > Pinopsida > Pinales > Pinaceae > Pinus > Pinus taeda. The sequence goes on along the minus strand of APFE030069059.1, from coordinate 33,345 downwards.
TTTAACAGAAGGGAACCCTCAGATACCAAAAGAATCTATCTACACCCTCTTGTGATAAACATTTTTAGAAGACACCAATGGCTAGGATTCTTCGAGTTATTGAAGGGTTATGATGAGGACATTGCCTTTGAATTTTCCATGGCCCTAAACTCACAAATAGAGGACAGTGCCACCACTGTGGTGAGGCGGTTATCTATCTCACTCAGCCCTAAACTAATTAGCAAAGTGACAACCCTACCTCTAGGAATCAAATGGAGCAGAGAAGACAAAGCCACCAATGTCACTGCTAAAAATAACTTCTCCACTGCCAATGAAAATCCCATCGAGGAAAAGAACGGAGTTAGGAGGGAAATCCTACCTTATCCTTGGGATGAGGTGGCCTACCATATCTTGAAATACATCTCTTGTGAGGGAAGGCTAAGTGTGGTGTATGCCTACCACTTTAGATTACTTCATGAACTCATATTTCAAGCAAAATTTCCTCTACCTCAAATAATTAGTGTGTCATACTTCCTCTTATAGTCCATCAAGTACATGAGTCAAAACGTGAGAGAGGGAAAACACCAGCAGCTAGGCCACCATGGCCTCATTAAACTGATAGTGTGCCTAGAAAAAATTGAGAATCCCTATCCTTTTGTCCAAATTCATCAACATGGATAGAGTAGCCTTCATTGACACACAATCCCTCACATCGGATGAGACCCCAGCCTCTAGTATTGGAGGAAGAGAGGGAAAAACAGAGGAAGAAGAAGAAGGGGAAAGGACAAGAGAGGAAGAAGGAGTAGGGTCAGAAGAAGAGGAAAGAGAAATAGATGCAAGAAGGACAGTGGAAGAACCAGAGGCAGAGGTAGGAAAGGAACAAGATGAAGAGGAAGAGGGGGAGAAATAGGAAAAATCAAGTCCTAAGAAGATATTACTGAGCCCATAGAAATAGAGATATCCCTAACCAAGCAAGCTTGTCTCCAAGAACCACTGAAAAAGAGGCAGCTGCAATTTTATCTAACTTGAGCACCCCTATCAAACCTAAAAGGAAGAGACAATGGCAAGCCCCCCTATATTTTAAGTCCAGGAAAAGCACTAGGATCAAACAAGGGAGGCCGCAAACTCCCACAGAGGGCCCTATCACAATTGAAGATTCCCCAAGCAAGAAAGAGGAGGCGGGGCCCACTGAAATAAAAATAAAAGAGATCACCTCTCTAAAAACCATAACAAAGACTCCTATATCATATGTAAGGAGGCCCACCACCAGATCAACCTCCTTCAAACAACCCAAGCCACCAACCACCCTCCAACAAGAAGAAAAGGGGAAGCTATAGGAGGGGCAGAGTATGCTACAGGAAAAACAGAGTATGCTACAGGAGAAGCAGAGTATGCTACAAGAAAAACAAAGTATGCTATAGGAGAAACAGAGTGTGCCACAGGAAGAGTAGAGGATGCTACAGGAGGAGCAGAATGTGACACAATAGCTACATGAGATAGAAACTTCCCCAAAAACATTTGAAAATGACTTACCAGAGCTCTAGGAGCCCATTCCACAACCTAGCCTAAGATCATATTATAAATTCATTGAAGGAGGGAGAATTATTCCCCAAAATTTTGCATTCCCACTTTTCTATGAGGTAGAAGTAGAAAGAGCATTAGGAGAATTTTGAGGTCTAAAATGGTCCTCCTAAGAAAAATGTACAATCAAAATAAACTTTATAAGAACCAATAGGATTTAAGATGGCGATGTCAACCATGGGGGATGATTCACCATTTTTGGAGTAAAAAAGTAAAAAGATTAAAAAATAATAAAATAATAAAA